>JADBJO010003264.1:127648-130148 GCA_016801955.1 Conus betulinus
CACACACACACACACACACACACACACACACACACACACACATTCTATTGTTCCGCCCATGACAACCACGTCAGCTTCTTTACCTGTCTCCACTCTTCATCATCAGCTACTTGCAATGCTGATCCTCTCACGTCCACACACCACCCACACTCCAGTGATTCGCAGTCCACACCACACCCACACTCCGGTGAATTGCTGTCCACACCACACCCACACTCCGGTGAATTGCTGTCCACACACACCCACACTCCGGTGAATTGCTGTCCACACCACACCCACACTCCGGTGAATTGCTGTCCACACACACACCCACACTCCGGTGAATTGCTGTCCACACCACACCCACACTCCGGTGAATTGCTGTCCACCCACACACACACTCCGGTGAATTGCTGTCCACCCGCACCCACACCCCGGTGAATTGCTGTCCACCCACACCCACACCCCGGTGAATTGCTGTCCACACACACCCACACTCCGGTGAATCACTGTCTACGCGACAACTGCCACCCTGTCACGTCAGCAAAGGCGAGGTGCTCTTGTGGTACAATACCCCACCAGCCTGTCAGCAAGCGAAGCTCGTGTGGCTGGTTCAACCTTTTCAAGGTCGGGGTTCCTTTTTTCCCGCCCTCTCTTTGTGTCCACTCGACCTTGCGTAATGGACTTCGCCCGGCTAGTCCGTCACATGAGTTGAGAAAGCTGTAAGCACATCAACTGACCCAGCTGCGACCTCAAACTGTTCTTGGCGAAAATCTGTTGGGCGGTGCACTGTACACGGCGGCGGGTGTACAAAGATTACGCCTACCCGGAAACTAACAAGCACCGAACCAAGACGAGGCGCTCAGCATGGCAAAGCACACAGGCGACTGACGTAATTCATTTCTCCCGTTCACGTCTGTCTGTCCCGTCTGTCTGTCCGTCCGTCCGTCCGTCTGTCTGTCGGTCGGTCGGTCTGTCTGTCTGTCGGTCTGTGTGTGTGTGTGTGTGTGTGTGTGTGTGTGTGTGTGTGTGTGTGTAGACAGAGAGGCCCTGATCTGAGAAGCGTGTTGCCATGATTAATTAAATGTACGCAAACAGTGGTGCAGAAATAAGACCGTGTATACGGTCTCGCTGTTGTACTGCGTGAGTTAGGTCAATCATAGGCCAGCACTTTGCGTGTAGTCTTCCAGTTGAAGTTAAGCCTGTGTGTTTGTGTTAGTGCTTACAAGTGCTCACCACCGGCAGCTTATGGCCGGACCCCGAGGACACTGTGGTCATAGTACGGCTGCACGCTTGGCGACCAGCAAGGGTCCACATGGCGGTTGTACTTGGCTGTGTGGAGGGTGTTGTACCTGGCTGTGTGGAGGGTGTCGTACCTGGCTGTGTGAAGGGGTTGTACCTGGCTGTGTGGAGGGCGTTGTACCTGGCTGTGTGGAGGGCGTTGTACCTGGCTGTGTGGAGGGTGTTGTACCTGGCTGTGTGGAGGGTGTTGTACCTGGCTGTGTGTGTGTACCTGGCTGTGTGGAGGGTGTTGTACCTGGCTGTGTGTTGTACCTGGCTGTGTGGAGGGTGTTGTACCTGGCTGTGTGGAGGGCGTTGTACCTGGCTGTGTGGAGGGTGTTGTACCTGGCTGTGTGGAGGGCGTTGTACCTGGCTGTGGGGGAGGGCGTTGTACCTGGCTGTGTGGAGGGTGTTGTACCTGGCTGTGTGGAGGGCGTTGTACCTGGCTGTGTGTTGTACCTGGCGTTGTACCTGGCTGTGTGGGGGCTGTGTGGGGCGTTGTACCTGGCTGTGTGGAGGGCGTTGTACCTGGCTGTGTGGAGGGTGTTGTACTGGCTGGCTGTGGAGGGCGTTGTACCTGGCTGTGTGGAGGGCTGTACCTGTGGTGGAGGGCGTTGTACCTGGCTGTGTGGAGGGCGTTGTACCTGGCTGTGTGGAGGGCGTTGTACCTGGCTGTGTGTGTGGAGGGCGTTGTACCTGGCTGTGTGTTGGGCAGTGGAGGGCGTTGTACCTGGCTGTGTGGAGGGCGTTGTACCTGGCTGTGTGGAGGGCGTTGTACCTGGCTGTGTGGAGTGGAGGGCGTTGTACCTGGCTGTGTGGTCAGCAGTGGAGGGCGTTGTACCTGGCTGTGTGGTGGCAGTGGAGGGCGTTGTACCTGGCTGTGTGGAGGGCGTTGTACCTGGCTGTGTGGAGGGCGTTGTACCTGGCTGTGTGGAGGGCGTTGTACCTGGCTGTGTGTGGTGTGTGGAGGGCGTTGTACCTGGCTGTGTGGTGGGCAGTGGAGGGCGTTGTACTGGCTGTGGTGTGGCGTTGTACCTGCTGTGGAGGGCGTTGTGTACCTGGCTGTGTGGAGGGCGTTGTACCTGGCTGTGTGGTCAGCAGTGGAGGGCGTTGTACCTGGCTGTGTGGAGTGGAGGGCGTTGTACCTGGCTGTGGCTGTGTGGAGGGCGTTGTACCTGGCTGTGTGGAGGGTGTTGTACCTGGCTGTGTGGAGGGTGTTGTACCTGGCTGTGTGGAGGGC
>JADBJO010003264.1:137648-142648 GCA_016801955.1 Conus betulinus
ACTGTGACTTTGACCTTGTACCACTGTGACATTGACCTTGTATCACTGTGACTTTGACATTGTTGACCTTGTGGCAATGTGATTTTGACTTTGTACCACCGTGACTTTGACCTTGTACCACTGTGACCTTGACCTTGTACCACTGTGACTTTGACATTATACCACCATGACTTTAACATTGTCCCACCATGACTTTGACCTTGTACCACTGTGACTTTGACCTTCTACCACTGCGACTTCGATCTTATATCGCTGTAACTGTGACCTTGTACCACTGTCACTTTTACCTTATATCATAGTGACTTTGACCTTGTACCACTGTGACCTTGAGCTTGTTTGACCTTGTACCACTGCGACTTTGACCTTGCACTACTATGACTTTGACCTTGTACCACCACGACTTTAACCTTGTACCACCATGACTTTAACATTGTAAACCACTCTGACTTTGACCTCGTACCACCGTGCCTTTGATCTTGTATCACCGTGACTTTGACCTTTGACCTTGTACCACTGTGGCTTTTGACCTTGCATCACCATGACTTTGACCTTGTACCACTGTGGGATTACTGTGCCTCAGATGGCAATGACGATTTCTCCCTCCTGTCTGAGAGCCCCTGGACAAAGGCTAGCATCTCGGCAGCAGAGACTAGATGACAGTACTGCAGGTCAGTGCAAAAAAAAAAAAAAAATCGTTCCAGCTGGACATTGGTCGAGCTGTGCGAGAATGCGTTTGTACTACTACACATGGTTTTCAGTGGAGCGAGTACACCGCCCTCAGCTGCTGTGGGTTGTTTAGGGGGTGGAGGGGGGGGGGGGGGGGAGGCGGGGGTTGAGTTGGGGGGGGGGTGGGGATGGGGGAGTGCCAGAAAGGGGGAGGACTGACATGTGCGTGTTCACGACGCTGTGTTTGTGAATGTGGTGTGTGTCGGCTTCTGCCTACGTGTACAGAACTAGAAGATTTATTCTTGTTATTTTTCGTCCTCACTTTATGTATGATTCAGGTTTTAATTCATTCTCTCTCTCTCTCTCTCTCTCTCTCTCTCTCTCTCTCACTCACACACACACACACACACACACACACACACACACACACACACACACACACACACACACACACACACACACACATCCGATCTCCTCTTTAAAGAACTGTAGAACAATGAAGGTACTCAACGGAGGAGGATTTCCTTCATGCGTCCTTCCACCTTAAACAAGTCTGTCTTTCAGCATGAAGCATCTTTAATGTTGGATTGTGATGTTACTCTACTCCCTATCTGGAAGATAAAGGCATAGGGGCCCAGCTTGTCTTATCATTCATAT
This sequence comes from Conus betulinus, assembly GCA_016801955.1. NCBI lineage: Eukaryota > Metazoa > Mollusca > Gastropoda > Neogastropoda > Conidae > Conus > Conus betulinus. Next base: position 138,972 of record JADBJO010003264.1, read on the forward strand.
CCATAATCTTTATCTCTTCGTCTATCTGTCAATAAAAGTGATGATAAAATCATCACACACACACACACACACACACACACACACACACACACACACACACACAACCACACACACACACACACACACACACACAGAGAGAGAGAGAGAGAGAGAGAGAGAGAGAGAGAGAGAGAATAGACGTGTGAAATAAAATCCAGACAAATCTGATGAAAAAGGATTAAATGTTCTTCTTCATTTTCAAAAGGCTTATTTACAATAAACAAAAATGGAAGCTGAAGACGTATGAATGAAAACTGAAAGAGATTTAGGTAAATATAGTCAAAATATTTCCTTTTTTCTACTTGTTTCTTTAGAGAAAAAGCATCACATGTAAACAGAATTGACACTCAACAAATCAGACCAATTTTAAACAGGTGGAAAAATAAACAGCAAATAACTGTGTATCGGACACCAATGAACAGGAGATTGAAACCGAGATTCCAATTCAGATGTTTTTATTCATATATAAGCCCTCGCCTCTTATGAAGGGGTACACGAATTCAACATAACAAAAATGATTTTTTGATCGTGCGCGAATGAGAAGATACGTGGTTTCTCGTTCTTCGTTTCCTCTGTCCTAGATGTTATTTGTTTTTGCCTGAAGAAGACCCAAGAGGTCGAAATGCATTGTGTCTTGTCCTGTACTTTTGTTTATCTATGTCCTTGGCGGTAACTAACCCCCTCTCTTTCTAAATTTTGCTATATATCAAACAGTACACTTCATTAATTCTTAACTCCTAAATGCCTCGTACAAGAAAACAGCAAACGTTTTATAGCACTTTCGTTCGTGGATGCCATGAGTAATACAAGTCGAAATAAAAAAGGATAATGAGAATACTTTTTACTCCTCAGCTCAAAATAGGACAACAGAACAAAAGTGAACCTCATTTTCTTTGGCACTCTTATATAGCGGATAGATATGATCACATTTGTTCTCCCTGCTATAACTATAGCGATGAACACAAAGATAAGAAATACCTAATGTGAACTTTCTCATAATATACCTTAAATGATTGTTCAGTTTAGTTGATAGATATGTTGGAACACATGCATACTTCATACTTTCCTGAATATGAAATGACCATTCTTGCCATCTGCAATCGATCAGTCGATTCCGAAATATCATCCCAAGGAATTCATTTATAGCTCCGACACCCTGTTATATCGCTACACGAAACCAAAACCAAGTTCATATCATTTAACCCCGACATTTGAAACCCAATTTACTCTTCCTTTCGCATTAAATCGTATATAGTATATGCTTTCCTGGGCAACCTTGACATTTCATTTATGTTATTTTCAACCAATAACGTATACACTTGGTAGCAGAATAAATCTATTGGATATCTGTTTACTTCACCATAGATTAAATCATTAGGTGTTCGCATGCTCACTCGTCAGCGCAAACAAATAAACATTTTCACAATAAGCAGCGGAATCCTAAAGGCCCCAAAGTTCAGAACCATACAGTGCGTTAGGCTGTACTTGAGAGTCGAACAATTTCACAAATAGTTTCAAAGGTGTGTTTTCTAATTTTGATAGCTGTTGCGTAATGCACAGTAATGCACGCTTGGCTCTTCTTGCAAGATCTTTGCTTGCAAAAGAGAAGCTTAATTTTGTTGAAAAATATATTCCCAAATATTTATATACGTTCACTATAGGCATCAACACTCCATTGTAAGTCCACCTTTCTATAATTCCTAAATGTCCACCCTTTCTAAACACAATAACATTGTTTTTGGACATGTTTACTTTAAATTGAAGTGAAGTTACAGATCGGAATAAACTATTTAGTTGAGTTTGCAAGCCCACACAGTTTGAAACATGAAAACCAATTATCAGCCAAAAGAAGTATAAGCAACTCTAGAATATCACAAGTAAACTGGGCACCATCTTTTCCATTTTTAACCATTTTAAAAGTCATCCCTTTAATGAAAAGTGAGAACAAAACAGAGGTACATTTAATATGGTCGGCCATATTACCCCCCACACCAAACGTTAACTTGTACACAGGAATACATGCTTATTATACACCTAAGCAGCCTGCCACGAACGCCAGCTTTTAACAGAATAGGCCAGATAATAGTTATATTCATACACAACCAAATGCCTTTTCAAAGTCTATAAAAGCAACATACAACTTACGATTTAAAGAAACTGTTTTTGCACAAAAGCAATCAAAATAAACATATGATCAACAGTTGGTTAATCGCGCTTAAATCCTGCCTGATATACGCCAGTTATATGATCATCTTCAAGCTATTCCTGTGAGATAAATGAAAATGAGTGACTGATATTTGAATGTTACGGGAATCGACTGAATGAGCGCCAGTAGGCTGCTCTTTGGCCGGGCTCTACCTGGGTAGGCAGCCCGTTGAGTGAGTGAGGTAGTGTGTTTATTGTAAAGCACTTAGAGCTTGGTCTGTGACGAGGATAGGCGCTATATAAATACCCAATATGATAATAACAATAACAATAACAATAATAATAATAATAATAATAATATAAAAGCCAATCCTATAGCCTGTGATTAGTAATAGTGCTGTACAATTAGCTGTTCGTGTCACTTAAACAAATCCCTCTCTAATTGGTAGGATCATTCACGTCGCCTTTTAGTGCAGTGGTAGAACAATACATTCAGTCCAATATTCAGGATGAATTCACTTATAAATCAAAGAAGTAAAGAAGATAACCAAGAAAGTTCAAAATGACATCTGTTTTACATGCATATTTCAGCAGTTCATCGACCATGCCATCTGGCCCAGCAGCTTTACGGTTTTTAACTTTTCTTAACGCAAATATTACCTCTTCTTTCGAAATTGGACGATTTAAATAATTATCCTCCCCTTCATTTTGATCCCACTGAAATTCACTATCATGTCTACATCTTAGGTTAAAGTGTCATAAAATGTTCATACCAGGTTTCCACATTAATGCTGTTCAGTGGTTGTCTTCTTTTTAATGAAACCCGATCGACGTTCTTCCAAAATTCTTTCTGAGTTTCTATAGATGCAGTTAGTTCTGTCAGTAAAGTGTTGGTAAAATTTCTTCCTTTTTATCCTTTGCAAATGTTTATACCCCTTCTTGCCCTACAATAACAATTACGATCTTTGTCGTCATGTGTACATTTAAATTTCTTAAGTAAATTTCGACGTTCTCTTTTATTTGTATGACATTTTGTATCAAACCAGTTTTTGGACTTCAAATCATTATAAATTCTTATTTCTTTTTGCATAAACTCTGCAGCATCTTTAAAACAGGTCTTGTAAATATTCAAGACTTCATTCATATTGACATCAACGAGACCGACAGCATAGTTAATTTTCTCATGAATCTGTTGCGAAACAATGCTATTTATGAACACATCAGCAGAATCTTCATTCCATATAAATCTTTCCAACGTAAAACTTGTGACAGAAGAATTTGTCTCCGACTTGACATTGACATTACTCAAATGAAATTCCACAGGTATATGACCGGAATGAAATCAGTATCTCAAATGACGTTCCACAGGTATGTGACTGGAATCAAATCTCTCAGACACACGTCACTCGTATGAATCATATAACAATGCATACAAATCACACGATATAACAAAGTAATCATTTACACAGCATCCAGTGTTTGATATGTGCGTG
>JADBJO010003264.1:152648-160278 GCA_016801955.1 Conus betulinus
GAAAGCTTGGAGTGATTATTTGTGCAGAACGAATTGACCTGAATTTATCATGGAAAGCTTGGAGTGATGATTTGTGCAGAACGAATGACCTGAATTTATCATGGAAAGCTTGGAGTGATGATTTGTGCAGAACGAAATGACCTCAATGTATCATGGAAAGCTTGGAGTGATGATTTGTGCAGAACGAAATGACCTCAATGTATCATGGAAAGCTTGGAGTGATGATTTGTGCAGAACGAAATGACCTCAATGTATCATGGAAAGCTTGGAGTGATGATTTGTGCAGAACGAAATGACCTGAATGTATCATGGAAAGCTTGGAGTGATGCTTTGTGCAGAACGAAATGACCTGAATGTATCATGGAAAGCTTGGAGTGATGATTTGTGCAGAACGAAATGACCTGAATGTATCATGGAAAGCTTGGAGTGATGATTTGTGCAGAAGAACGTAATGACCTCAATGTATCATGGAAAGTTTGGAGTGATGATTTGTGCAGAACTTAACGACCTGAATGTATCATGGAAAGCTTGGAGTGATGATTTGTGCAGAACGTAGTGACCTCAATGTATCATGGAAAGCTTGGAGTGATGATTTGTGCAGAACGTAATGACCTCAATGTATCATGGAAAGCTTGGAGTGATGATTTGTGCAGAACGAAATGACCTGAATGTATCATGGAAAGCCTGGAGTGATGATTTGTGCAGAACGAAATGACCTGAATGTATCATGGAAAGCTTGGAGTGATGATTTGTGCAGAACGAAATGACCTGAATGTATCATGGAAAGCCTGGAGTGACTGGATGTGACGTTTAACATCTGTTTTTTTTAGACATGTACATCCAGGTTTATTTATTGATGAATTTTCCTGTCTTATCTTGTCTTGTCTAGTCTTGTGAACGCTTCGAAAACAGGGCAATCTGTTGGGCTCAGTCGTGAATGTTGGTGTTTCTACACGTGAGAGGGAACAGTACTTATCACACGCTCAGGCCAGAGATCACAAGACGTGTGGCTAGAGTTGAGATATAGCTTAAGTTTTTTTCCTTCTTTTACTAGGTGTGTGTGTGTGTGTGTGTGTGTGTGTGTGTGTGTGTGAAGAATCTTTATTTTTTGTGGTTTGAGTGCATCTTCATCTTACTACTTCTTTTTTTCCTACTCATCTTACACCCCTCCCCTCCCCCTTCCACCTTTCTTTCTTCCCCGCTAATGTTTCTTCATGTAACTCTCTTTGTTCTTTTTCTCCCCCTGCTTTCTTCGATTTCATTTAATCCTTTCCCCACATTTCCTTCGTCTCTTTTTCTCCCATCCCTTTTCTTCTTCGTATCCTCCTCCTCCTCCTCCTCCTCCTCACCCTCCTCCTCCTCCTTCTTTACATTTCGAAATAACGCACTACGCCTGACCCTCATTCTAGGTGTATTTTTGTCCTCTTGTTTAGTTCAAGGTGAGTGAAACTAATACACCTCTTCGTCAAGCGCGTAGCCTATTTGGTAACGTCTTGCGATATCAAATGACAGTCGAATGGTTTGGCCAGTGTGTGTGTGTGTGTGTGTGTGTGTGTGTGTGTGTGTGTGTGTAGGTGTGTGTGTGTGTACGCGCGCGCACGAATGTGCACCTATGCGGATAAACGAGGTCGTGTAGTATAAGGGACTGCACTTCTAACCGTGAAACATTTGTTCCCCCCTTCCTGATCGTGTTAGTTCGCGCCACGTAGAACGAATTCGGCTCATCCGCAGTGGCACCTGTGGATAGTGTGTATCGTATGCTGTTTGTTTAGCTATTGTTGTTTCTTAATTTGTTTTTATTTATGTTGTTTTGTTGTTTGTATGTTTGTATACTTGTCTGTTTCTTTGCTTGCTCGTTTGTTTGTTGATTTGTTTCTTGGGGTCATGGAAGGTTAAGGTGAACTAAAACAGAGATACGTCACATGCAGGGTTGTGGGGGAACTGAGGTTGTTGCAGTGCTTATTGTGTGTTCTTCGCTTTGTGTTCCTGTTTGAGAGTTAGCGTTTTGGAGTGAGGGGTGGAAGATGGAAGAGGCGGGGGGGGGGGGGGGGGGGGGGGGGGGGGCAGGTGGGTGGGGGTATTCAGGTCGTCAGTCCGTGATTTTCGGGGCACTCGTCCCTAAACAAAATACTTACTACTCTTCTTAGAAGCCGGAGGACGCACCTGCTGTCACTGCATGGAGAAGAAAGAGGAGGATGTGGGAAAAGAGGGGGGTGGGGTGTGTGTTTAAGGTCTGAATATACTCGGGGAAGGTGTCCGTTTGGCCCTCTACATACCTGAAGGAAATCGTAGCCTTGTCTGCATTGAAAATGAGGTGACTTTTCAACGGAGAGAAACTGAATTAGATGCTAGTTTGTTAAACTTTCATTTCTCTCTCTCTCTCTCTCTCTCTCTCTCTCTCTCTCTCTCTCTCTCTCTGTCTCTCTCTCTCTCGGCTCAACGTAGCTCGGATGCATGCGTTAACAAGGAGCGGCTACAGGCCTCTCACTCACATGATTCATAGCCGTCTCCACTGGGTAATCCCCGACTGCTCTTCGTATCAGTAGCAAGGGATACGTGCAGATCGTATAAGCTGACCTGTGTGTGTGTGTGTGTGTGTGTGTGTGTGTGTGTTTAAGAGAGAGAGAGAGAGAGAGAGAGAGAGAGAGGAGAGAGAGAGAGAGAGAGAGAGAGAGGATTCAGATATTATATTCTTATAGGCCTTGGCCCCTTATGAAGGGGTGAGTGAACATAATATATAGCCAGATTTTCACAGAACACTTTATAAATTTGGAAATTGAGGAAATGGATCGTTTGACTTGTGAGAGCCAATGGGCTGTCTGTGCTTTGTATTTGGTACAGCCCCATGGATAATGAGGGTGCCGGACAGTCATCAAGAGCGTAAGACTGTTGACCCAGGAAAGGAGGTTTTTCTGTGGAAGTGATGTCTGAAATGAATTTGATGAGAGAGCAGAAATACACTCCTTATCACATGAAGACTGAGTTGGATATTCAGACCTGCTGCATAGGCCTGGTGAGGATGAAAACAGTAACTGCCACAGCACAAGCGCTGGATACTAAAGGAGCCAATGTGTTGGAAAACCCTCAAGAAACCAAAGACCACGTAATCAGTGGCTAAGAGGGTGGTGACAGATGGTGGACAATGGCAGTTCAGGCATTAAACAGTGTTCATGACCTCTGCCAGGTGATCATGGCCTCTGCCAGGTGTTCATGACCTCTGCCAGGTGATCGTGGCCTCTGCCAGGTGGTCATGACCTCTGCCAGGTGATCATGGCCTCTGCCAGGTGTTCATGGCCTGTGTTCATGGCCTCTGCCAGGTGTTCATGGCCTCTGCCAGGTGTTCATGACCTCTGCCAGGTATTCATGACCTCTGCCAGGTGGTCATGACCTCTGCCAGGTGGTCATGACCTCTGCCAGGTGTTCGTGGCCTCTGCCAGGTGTTCGTAGCCTCTGCCAGGTGTTCATGGCCTCTGCCAGGTGTTCATGGCCTCTGCGAAGTACCAAGTGTCTCACGGGTTTGGATTTGGTGTTTGGATATGATCAACATACTGTATGTGAAACAGATGGATACGAACTACTTTCATAGTATCTCCTTTTGGCCTTCATGAAGAGAGATGATACCATTTGCATCGTGTCCAGCACCGTGCATGATCGATATTGATGACTGCTGCAATGGGAAAATGTATGTCTTGTTTCTGATTTGTCTTATGCACCTTTATAATATTACGATGAACAGCAAGAATCTCCAGGAGCATTTAGGCAATCCCCCTCATGTTCTGTCATGGACCAAGGGGTTATGGGTTCAGATAAACCTGTCGAAAAGTCATTTTGGTCAGACCTCTGTACGGTACCCGCCATTGTGCCAGCCAGAGGGATTCCATCGCGCCAGCCAGAGGGATTCCATTGTGTCAGCCAGAGGGATTCCATTGTGCCAGCCAGAGGGATTCCATTGTGCCAGCCAGAGGGATTCCATTGTGTCAGCCAGTGGGATCCCATTGTGTCAGCCAGTGGATTCCAATGTGTCAGCCAGTGGGATTCCATTGTCAGCCAGAGGGATTCCATTGTGTCAGCCAGAGGGATTCCATTGTGCCAGCCAGAGGGATCCATTGTGTCAGCCAGAGGGATTCTGAACACAGTTAAGAAAAGGTGAAGGTCATCCAGCAGTGGCCGGGGCCAGCAACTCCTCAAATACTTTGTTCTATCTTTGTTGGATTTGCTTTGTTTTACCGACCTTTTTGTGTGGTCAGATTTCTTTTTTTTCTTTTTTTCTTAAAATTTTTTTTTTTTTTTTACAAAATTGCTGGACTTTCCGTGCGTTGTAGGGAAAGTGCAATGGTGGAATAACAAAAAAAAGAAAGAGAAAAAAAAAATGAAGCGTGAACATGCAGAGGAATGTTAAAAAGCGTGAGATATTTAAACACAGCCATTGTCAGCTGCACATATGCTGGCATACGCTGACTCCATCAAGCCATCTGTTGTGGACACTGATGCGATATGACAGGTTTCTGAGCTACTCTTCACAAGAGCAAGAAGGCAGGAAAAGTGAATGATTGCCTCGGCAAGCCGTACCTTATGCCCTAGTGAAAAATCCCTGCCCAGTTGCAGTTTATTGAAACTGGCTTTTACTTGGTTTGGCGTCGCCTGTGGCTGAGAAATTTACAGTGTATTTATCTGGTCCACAATTAGTTTTTTTTTTGCTTTTAGATAAGTCCCCCGAGTTAGTCAACCACTACCTAGCTAGAAACTGTGGAACAATGCCGGACTGTGCAGTTGTCATTGTTGGTGCTACACATGAAAACACGGCGTCTAAATATCAAAAGAACAATTACACTGCTTCAAAAACGTGTTATTTACCGGGCATGTTTGCTGAGGCAACAAAAGTGAGTTCAGATATATTCGTCATTGCAGGTAGATGCCGCCCATAAACGCTCATATTCTCACGGGCTTTTTTGTTGATCCACGGGACTGTAGCAAAAGATTTCGCTTGTCTGAAAAAGTCAGCGGGTGGTAAGGGACAGAGATCAGTGGAGATTAAGGCGCAAACTGAGGACAGCTTGGCTGCTTCTCCAGGAGATCAGAAAGGATCAACCGCTGGAAAGTTCCTGCTGTGCTGCTGTGGTCACAGAGCTCTGGCATACCATTCATCTGACTTTCAGGCCAGGGATCAACCGCTGGGAAAGTTCCTGCTGTGCTGTGGTCACAGAGCTCTAGCATACCATTCATCTGACTTTCAGGCCAGGGATCAACCGCTGGGAAAGTTCCTGCTGTGCTGTGGTCACAGAGCTCTGGCATACCATTCATCTGACTTTCAGGCCAGGGTACAAACCTCGAACGTGCTGTCATTCAGGAACTGTGTGGTCTGTATGGCATCAACGGGACTGGTACCACGTACATCACTGACATGGCAATGGAACCATGACACATCACTCACAAGGCAATGCCCAGTTTCCTGCCAGTCTGGACCACGATACATTATTCACATGGCAATGAAACCAAGATATATCATTCGTATGACAATGGAACCACGACATATCATTCACATGACAATGAAACCACGACATATCATTCACATGACAATTGAACCACGACATATCATCCACATGGCAATGGAACCACTACATTTTATTCACCTGACAATGGAACCACGACATATTCATTCACACGGCAATTGAACCACGACATAGCATTCACACGGCAATTGAACCACGACATATCATTCACACGGCAATTGAACCACGACATATCATTCACACGGCAATTGAACCACGACATATCATTCACACGGCAATTGAACCACGACATATCATTCACACGGCAATTGAACCACGACATATCATTCATATGGCAATTCAACCACGACATACCATTCACATGGCAATTGAACCACGACATATCATTCACATGGCAATGGAACCACTACATTTTATTCACATGGCAATGGAACCATTACATTTTATTCACATGGCAATGGAACCACGACATATCATTCACATGGCAACGCCCAATTTCATGTCAGTCTCATACTGTGTGACAGCGTCGTACTCTAGAAGAAGAAGAAGAAAGAAGAAGAAGAAGAAGAAGATGCTGTGCATTTATTGTGTGATATATGTCTGCATATCAAGCGTAGGTTTGTCAGCACACGTTATCAACATTCCTACAAACGCTCCCATAAAAGGTTAAAGCTGGACCGTGTTCCCCGTCCTTTTATGTGGGTTAAAGCCGGCTGAGAGACGGGGAGGAGGGGGGGGGGGGGGGGTCAGTATCATCAGGGGACGTCACTGATGGCGAACTGGTTCATACACACCACACGACATCTGGTTAGTCATTCAGTATCATCACGGGACGTTACTGATGATGAACAGGTCCATACACAACACACGACATCTGGTGAGTCATTCAGTATCATCAGGGGACGTCACTGGTGGTGAACTGGTCCATATACAACACACGACATCTGGTGAGCCATTCAGTATCATCAGGGGACGTCACTAATGGTGAACTGGTCCATGCGCAACTCAGGACATCTGGTGAATTATGTGCCGACGATGCTCGGCATTCCCATTTAGATGGACGAATGAAGAAATAAATGAATGAATGAGTGAATGAACCAATGAATAAACAAACAAACAAACAAACAAATATATACGACAAGCTAAGAGTGGGAAAGAGGTTTTGGAGAGAATCAAGTAAGTCATGAGGTCACAATCGATGGCATTCACACTGAAATCAATGACCGAACAAACGATATAGAGAAATAAATAAATAAATAAATAAATAAATAAATCAATAAATAAATAAATAAATAAATGAATGAATGAATGAATGAATGAATGAATGAATGAATAAATAAATAAATAAATAAATAAATAAATAAGTTAATTAATTAATGGGTGAATGAATAAATACATGAAAACCAATTAATCAATAATGTCAGCCTAGAGTGGACTTTCCTGTCTGTGTGTGTGATCCACGTCAGCCCTGTGTGGACTGATTTTGTCTGTGTGATCCATGTCAGCCCAGTGTGGACTGATTCTGTCTGTGTGATCCATGTCAGTCCAGTGTGGACTGATTCTGTCTGTGTGATCCATGTCAGCCCAGTGTGGACTGATTCTGACTGTGTGATCCATGTCAGCCCAGTGTGGACTGATTTCTGTCTGTGTGATCCATGTCAGCCCAGTGTGGACTGATTCTGACTGTGTGATCCATGTCAGCCCAGTGTGGACTGATTCTGTCTGTCTGTCTGTGTGATCCATGTCAGCCCAGTGTGGACTGATTCTGACTGTGTGATCCAAGTCAGCCCAGTGTGGACTGATTCTGTCTGTGTGATCCACGTCAGCCCAGTGTCGACTGATCCTCTGTCTGTCTGTGTGATCCACGTCAGCCCAGTGTGGACTGATTCTGTCTGTCTGTGTGATCCATGTCAGCCCAGTGTGGACTGATTCTGTCTGTCTGTGTGATCCATGTCAGCCCAGTGTGGACTGATTCTGTCTGTGTGATCCATGTCAGCCCAGTGTGGACTGATTCTGTCTGTGTGATCCATGTCAGCCCAGTGTCGACTGATTCTGTCTGTCTGGGGAAGAGAGTCAAGCTTTGCTGACGGCTGTGACCATCATAGTCAAGACACTGGTGT
>JADBJO010003264.1:162716-182934 GCA_016801955.1 Conus betulinus
AACGATCACTTCCACAGGCCCTTGTAATAATAACTGTAACACACCATCCCTTGCTATAGGCCTCAATATATATAGGAGTTGTGAATGTATTCAGAGAAAGGAAGAAAAGAATTGTGTTGCACGTGTTGTGCAAGGGGGGGGGGGGGGGGGGGGGGGGGGGGGGGGGGCTCTCTACCAGGGTTGTGAAATCTTCTTTGCTAATTGTGCTGCATGAGGGGCTCTGTTAGGGTTGCTATTTTATATTTACTGACAAAAATTTCCTTTTATGCCTGCAACTGTCTGTCATTTCAACTCTTGCGTTTAGTGTTGCCATAGCGGGCTTACACAAGATTATCCATTTTTCTGTTGTGCACAAGCTGCATCTCTTGGTGCTGTTGTTATATGCCGCTGCTGCTCTTTTGACTATTTTCCATGTTATATTAAAGTCTATATTTGCTGTCTTAAGATACCATACGTGTTTACTTAATTCCGTTTGGTTTCTGTATTTTTCATACTTGAACGATTGCTTATGGTTGGCATACCTAGTTTTGAATTTATTTACAGTAATCCCTATATATGTCTCTTTACTATTATCTGTTGTCACAGTAGCTTGGTATACAATGTTGTCAGAGAGGCACTGTTGTTCTTAGGGCATTGCTCCTTGGTAGCGCAATTGCAAGATTTCCATTTGTAACCCTTATTCTTAGCATTGGTTTTCCTTCTGTTAGATGTGTCAGTTATTTCTTAAGGTTTGGCATACATAAGTAAGATAGTTTGCTAGTGTTCCTATTGAATATTTTAAAGAGTTTGTGATCTTTGTGGAACGATTCTTTTAGTATCTTGAAGAATTCTTTGCCAGTATTGGTTTTTACCCTGCCATCATATGGTGGGTTGTACCAAGTTATTTTTCTCTTTGTATTCTTCTTCCTGCTTCCAGTAGATTAGTGGTGAGGGACACATCCACCCACCCACGTTTCTGTATTTTGCATTTGTTTGTTATATGTATCTTTAACATTACCTCTTTACTGTAAATGCAGTTTTCAGTTTTACATTACGTCACACATTTACACTCTCACACACTCACAGACAGAATACACTCACTCACGGACACTTTGGTCTAATATCACTCAAGGTGAAAAGACGTAAAAAACAACAAAAAAAAAAACAAAAAAAAAAAACGAACGAACGAACGTGTGCGCAAGCAACCAAGCAGCCAAGCAAACTAGGAAACAACACACAAACAAGTAAACAAGCAAGCATGCAGGTGTGCAGGCAATAAATTATAGTAATAATTCTTGTTACGGCTCTCTCAGTAAAAGGGAAGGCAAGGAGTGTGTGTGTGTGTGTGTGTGGGGGGGGGGGGGGGGGCTATGTTCAAAAAGAAAATTGATATGCTTTTTTGTCATTATGTTAAACGAGTATTTCGAACACATTTGTTGAAAGTTAAGTGAGAGATGAAATTAGCAGCAAATCAAGTCTTTTGCGAATCCATCACGTTATTATAGCTGACTGTGAACCAGTTAGCATTGTCCCTTTATCATTCCAGCTCCCCTGTCACAAATCAGCCAAAGAGTTGTCTTCACTGCAATGAAACAAACCTTGGCTTTCAAGCAAATGACTCAAGATAAAAAAAAATCCAGCCTCACACACACACACACACACACACAGCACACACACACACACACACTCTCTCTCTCTCTCTCTCTCTCTCTCTCCAGGCACAAGCTTGTGTCTGGGAAGGCACCCTCAACATTAGTTCACAGATTCTCAATAAATTCCTCAAGGACTCTACACAAACTACATGCCCTGTTCCTAGAATTGACTTATTCAAATCCAGTTTAATATATTCAGGTTCCCGTCAATGGAACTCGCTCCCTGAACCAACCAAACAACGCCAATGCATATCAACCTTCAAACACCATTACTTCAACCATCTTATCTGCCAGTACTTGCATACTCCACTATAAATCCACCACCAACCACACACCACCCTCTTTGCCTTATGTATGTACCTGACTATTACGAAGTGTTTTTGTACTTGAAATGCACATGTATGTTATTTTGTTTAGTAAGCATGTCTTATGTGAGAACGCGCGCGCGCGCCCGCGTGCGTGCATGCATGCGTGTGCGTGTGTGTGTGTGTGTGTGTGTGTGTGTGTGTGTGTGTGTGTGTGTGTGTGTGTGTGTGTGTGTGTGTTTCCTACTAACTCCTGCCCTCTTGTCCATTCTATCGATATGCTTATATTCTTATGCGACTCTCTCTCTCTCTCTCTCTCTCTCTCTCTCTCTCTCTCTCTCTCTCTCTCTCTCTCTCACACACACACACACACACACACACACACACACACACACACACACGTTCGGCTGGAATAACTTGATTTATTATCCATATGACATCCCCTCCTACCCGTGGCGACTGGGCTATCATTATGCTCCACCCCCCCCCCCCCTCCATTTGGGCTTTATTTTCTAACACCCCCACCCCACCCGGTGCTTCAAAATCGATTGTCTTGTATCTCTATGGATTTTTTTTTTAATTGTCAGATTGTTCTAGAATGCTCTTTTATCGCACCCACTCTCGCCTCTTTCCCCCTCCCCTCCCCTCTCTATCTCTCTCTCTCTCTCTCTCTCCTCTCTCTCTCTCTCTGCACCCTTATCCGACACTCCCTCGCTCCTGCGTCTCTCTCTCTGTCTGTTCTGTCTGTCTGTATGGCTGGGTGGCTGTCTGTCTGTCTGTCTCTCTCTGTCTGTCGCTCTCTATTTTTTTTTTCCTAAATTTAATTCCGTATTGTATTGTAGTTCTAGTCACTTGATACGTAAAGATTTCCACATGAGCTTTGCATGGAAAATTGAGGGACACGCCATCAACACTTGCAAGAAGACATGCAGCAGAACAGCGGGGAGGGTGGTGGATGGGAGATGGAGGTGGAAGGAAAAAGGGATAAAGCATTAAGTGCGGAGAGTAAGGGGTGGACCGGGGCGGGGGGGGGGGGGGGGGGGGTAAATGTGAATAAAATGTTGAAACGACTTGAATGTGACAATGGCGTCACAGAATGTTCCTATCTTATCAAACCTCCGTGTCTAGCTTTGAGCAGCATTGACCCTGTGACCGACAATCCCCCCCCCCCCCCCCCCACCCCACACAATTCTCACCCTCCCTTTCATGTTCACAATCTATTATTGAACTGTATTGATGATGAATAGAAGTTATTACCAACTATAATGCAGAGATGAATCACTGGAATCTTGTGTAAGTGCTATAACATGTGCGTGTGTGTGTGTGTGTGTGTGTGTGTGTGTGTGTGTGTGTGTGTGTGCGTGCGTGTGTGTGTGTATCGTGTGTGTGTGTGTGTGTGTGTCTATAAACACAGCCGCTGAAACCTGAAGGGACAGACGGCAACCCGATTCCTTCCAAGGCTTCCGTTCACTCCTGCACCTTTTCTTCGCTCTACCAGCCGACTACAGCCCTCTTCAACATCTGTGAGTATGTTTCGAATGTCTCCACTTGTAGTCAACCAGATTTTTTTTTTTTTTTTTTGTTGTTTTTTCCACACATGGAAGATAACTTCTACTTGTATTTTATGCGAAATATTTCACTGATACATATATCTATCGAAATATCCTGTTCTTTTCCCCTCTGTATTCCAGTTGTTTATTCCGTTAATCCGTTTTTTTTCCTATAAACAGCCAGAATGTCCTATATGTACATCGCTAGGAACAGACATTAAAACAACCAGGTAAAATATCAGTTGTAATGACAGTTTTTGAGTGCAGCTGATTTTCTTTCACGTAAAATCTGTCCGTTACAGCATCATTAATCTAAATGCTCGTAGTCTAAAGGCCTTGAACTACTGCTAAAACTTGATTAAAATACATTACATGCAGTTGAATGCTAAAGAAAGTTCAGTCATGTTTTGGCTAATCCGGTCGTTATTTTTTTTAATTTATTTTTTATTTTTATTATTATTATAGAGAAGGTCAATATGCGGGTTTAACCCCAAGCCTCTTTATTCTGCCCGCAAAACCCCCGTTTTAAAAATAATCTCTTCCATTTTTTTTTGCCGTTTTTGCTAAAAGTAAACCCTTTACAAAAAAAAAAATATATATACACCCCCCCCCCCCCCAAAATGGAAGAAGTTAATATGTTAAAGCAGGTTTTGCGGGCATCATAAACCTGCTTAAGCTTAACCCCGCATATTGACCTTCTCTCTGGTTTATTAGAATCATCAGAATTGAGACTGTGAGCTTTTAACATCATTAGTCATACTTCTGGTATTATCTTCAATCTCAAGCACTACTATTAAATCAAAACAAACAACCGGAACGTTGTCTTGGGTAGTTATTTTTACAGTTAATGAATTAATACTCCCCCAAGCTAGTTCTTTAAATTGTCTGTCTTTAAATGTATTTAGTTGATAATCACAAAAACCTGCCTTAGTTGTTGGAACAATTCTTAGAGGTGTGGATGGTTGGCCATTAAACAATTAGCATCTGCTTTTAATTCATCTAAATGAACAAATACTTTTGGGATAGCCAGAAAATCGGACGGTCTATTACCTACATACTGATAAAGACCGCTGTCTAAATACGCGTGTGTTTTAATACTATATGTTAAAACCATGCTAAAAAAAGCCCATAATTCTAGCAAGACCACTAGGCAAAACGTACTCCTTTTTTTTTCTTCTGGGACAAACATAGTAATTTTAAGATTTGCGTCATTAATTTCTAACCTTATGCCCAATTTACTAAATACTTCTTTTAAAGAGCAAAAGTTGTAGTAACCATCAGGCATTTTTACACGTTTTAATTGATTGCCTTCTCCGTCCTTAAATTGTTTTGAGCTCTGTCCAATTTTTTTGAGCTCTTTCATGTATGTTAACCCACTTAACTTTAAACCCAACTCTCTAAGAGCAACCCTATACTGCCCATGTCTTTTGTAAGAGGATATCTTAATATATGCTCTCGTTTAAGTTTATTGATGCTCGGTTATATAAACATACATTTTAAAAAAAAAAGTTTAAAAATTAACAATTTAAAAATGGATCCTTTTAAATATAATGAAAGTGCCCACTTACAATGCAGGATCGTTTTATGACCCTAAATCATCAGACTTCACCGTCCTAACCATTGCAGTAGATGAAACATACGGCTTGGAAGTCAGACTGTTTCATCCTTTACAAAAATACATACCCCCCCCCCCCCCCCCCCCCCCCCCCCCCCAATAAAAAATGACGGAGTACCAAAATTATGGACAAGCAAACCCATGCTTTCTTCCAGAATCAGTTAAACTTTGCATTTACTGTGCAACTACTGGCTGTGGTGTCTCATGCAAACCATCTGCACCACCCCAATCTCTTAGTAAGGTTAGTATATACTTTTCATGTCTACTACCAGTACAGACGCATACTAACTGAACTAGAAGTGCCCCTCCCCAACGATCAATTATTTAATCATTTTTAGAAACCCAATGAACAATACTGCGTATGAAAGAATCTGCAATGAATTTAACATTAAAACCTCAACTGACTTTAGACAACAGTTAGACCGCAGTCACGGGTTAGGCACACTGTATTGTGGGGCAGCAAGAAAAAATACAATTATGACTACTGGCCTGACCACACCTCTTTTAAGCCAAACTTCCCGGTCAGATTGGCGTCCATACAATAAAAAACACCCCAATGCTTTGGGCAACATTTATCTTAGATGAAAGTGAAGGCTTAGCAATGCCTGGAATGCAAAGACTTAATGACTCCATAAGAACATACGTTTGGTGTCTGTTAGGGGCCCAAGCACAGACCAAGTCTAGCATAGTAGACCAATCCACAGGCTTTGATGCAAGAAAACAGTTTCTGGCCAATCTAGAAGATGCTATTAATTCTGCTGTTGATTTGCCTACAAGCATTCAAAGGTACCAGAATGTTCTTGTACACGCCAGGTCTAAAGCTGACTTTGTTGTAGGCCATGGTTTGTACATGCTACTCTCTGACATTAGACTACAGATTGGCATCATACAGAATTACAACAATGAGATTCTTATAGCCGGAGATGACCAAAACTTGGGGCACAATCAAGGTTTAAACACAAAGTCTGCACCATCTATTTAAAAAAAAAAGTACCTAGCTCTGAAGAATTAGAAAGCGACCCAACACCATCAGCACCACCGCCCTCACCAACACCATCACCATCAGTACCAGTACCAACTCCATCACCATCACCATCAGCACCCTCACCATCAGCACCAACACCATCAGAAAGTGAACCAGCAGAGCCTGTTAATGTTCCTCACCCTGACAAACATACTAGTGAAAAAAAAACAGCCCTGGTTGTGTTTTTAACTTTTACTGGACTGTCTATACTTTACTTCACTAAAATTTAAACCAGCAGCTAGCACCCCCAAAGTCCACAGATGGTCGGCCATGTAACCAGCCACTTGGCCTATAGTAGACAAAATCCAGCTAACAACACTGCCTATTATGCCAGGCAGAGCATCAAGCGCTTTAGCAGCTAGCTTTTTTTAATAAGTTTGCCAGATGATGTAATTGTTTTCTAATCCAACTTTTACCTGGTTGAGGCGTTGGAGGAGGCGCTGCTGCTGTGTTGTGCACCGCCTGTTAATGCATAACCAGTGTAGAGATAGCAAACCCATTAGCTGTTAATATACTAACTACTGTAACCCCCTAATCTCTGAACAGAATCCTAATTCTTTCTGCTAGCGTGGTGTTTTTATAAAGTAATTTGTTTATAGTTTCTCTGATTCTGCCTACTTGTGAAACTATCTGTTTTCTATTAGTAGACAGCGCTTCTAACCTAGCTGATCTTTCTATCATCAAATCTTGTATTCTCTGCTGTATTCTAGCCTTTTCCTCTTGCTCTAAATTGTTATCATCTGCATCAGCCAATTTATTTTTTTCTTCTTCTATTTGTCTGTCCAACTCACCAAGTTTTGCCAAATTGTTATCTAGTTCACCTCTCATAGTCTGTAAACGAGCATCAAGACCCATAATTTCACGCATAGGCAATAGTGGATCAGCAATTGTTTTTAATGCTGTCTCCTCACTTTTACGTCAACTTGTTTCAATTTGTGTTGATACTTGATTTGTTCTTGGACCTAATCTTCATAAGAGGCCATCTCAATTTCAGATTGTGATGGTACATTTTGCTCAAGGTTCTGTAAAGCACTAACATCCTTAGGTCTTAAATCATGATCTTTAACATTAATGTTTGGTTCTCTTTGCACAAACTCAGAACTTGATCTAATTTCAAGGTTTAATCATCTTCAGTCAGCAGTAGGGAGATTTTGAATTGAGCTTGGTTTTTAAAAAACTCGGTTTGTCTGTTTTTTTTTTTTTTTTTTTTTTAGTAACTTGTACTTTACCTCCTTTACTATTTTTTTAATAAACAGATGACACCCTTTTTGAAAAAAAAATCACTAGGATCATAATTTGGTTGCTCTCACTCTATTCTTTCATAGAACGTTTTAACTCTGTCTTCCAATCTTTCTTTAAGAAGTCCAGGGAGTTTTAACCCTTCCTGTCTTTCTTCTTCAGGTTCTCTATGCAACGGACCTTCTGCCCCTCTAAATCCTTCATCTTTTGAAGGTACTGCTTCTTTTTCAGGCACGTCAATATTTTCATCCATATTTAATATTGTTTATATATATTGTTTTTTTTTTTATTTCATAAAAAATGAACTCATACGGCTGCGATCTTGATCCATACAGAAATGCAAAAGAACTTTGGGCATAACGGGTATAAGACAATCTGTGCGTGTTACAAATAATCCATCAACAATCCAAGCTGATCAACAGTTAAATGTCTGGTTTCCTTATCTTGACGCTGACGATGTTATAATGCCAGGCACAACTAAACTGTCATTCAAAATAGACATTGATACAACAGATCATAATGCTACTGTTGTTGCTAACTTGAGTAGGGCCATCATTAAATCTATGAAAATCAGACTGGAGGGTAAAGAAATCTTTACACTAAATAACGCAGACATTTTTACACTCTATTCAGACCTATGGCTTCCCACAGAAGAAAGAAAAGACAAAAGTTTATCAGGGTATCCAGGGTCCAAATGGCCTTAAACACAGGATGAAAGCAGAGGATGCAGAGGCTGATAAAAAGATGAAGCAGTAGTCCAAGCATTTGGCAACAGATTTTTGCATCCCTCTAGATTTTGAACTGTTAAAGACTCATCAACCATACTACCAAGGAGCGTTGAAAGACAAACTTAATTATGAACTTATATTTAATGACAACGGTTCTGTCATTCTATCTGAAGACCCTACAGCCAGATACATAGTCAGTGACATCTCTCTAGAGTTTGATGTTGTTATTAACCCTGAACTGGCTAGATTAGTCTTAACCCGGTATAAAAATTAGACAGCTATTTATATGAACAAGTCGTGAACCACACTAAAAAAAAATAAATAAAAAAACAAACAAGACACTATCTGGAACATAGACCTAAGTTATTCTCTTAGGTCATTAAAAGGCATCTTGTGTTTTTGTTTACTAAGCCCACAGAGCCTTATAAAAGAAAGAGGGAAGTGTTTTATAATCCAAAAATTGAGCAGTTGTCTTGTACAGTAGACAGCAAGCCCGTTCAGTTGTATCAACAGGACTCTTGCCCCACCAACACTTTGATGAGATACGAAAGTTGTTTGCTGGAGGTAGACAAACAAATCCTAAAGCTGATCTTGTATGCAAGAAACTTCACCTTCATGATGTAAGACTTGAAGATTATTTAACAAGAAAGTACGGGCTGTGGCTAGACTTTAGATCAACATATGACAACAGATTACATGGAAGCGGAAGAAGGGTAGGGGCAGATGGCATAAACATACAGATTAACAAAGAACCAGAGGAGAAGGGTCATTTAGAGATGCACATTTTTGTGCTCTGTGACGCTCAGTTAAACACTGTAGAAAAACAGACTACAAGATATAATCTATTAAAAATAACCTTATTAAAAACAGACTACAAGATATAACCGATTAAAAAACAGATGCACCCTTGGACTGGTTTTCCACGTCGTGCGGAGGGTTTACCAAGGACACCCTCTGTTTTAATTGAGTCATGCTGTCATCAAGAACGTCTGGTGAATGTGACGGCAAGGTCTGTAGACCCTCTTCACTCCTGCTAGGTGCGGGTCAATGCAAACCTCAGTTGTTGTAGGAATAGACAGATCCCCACTTAGAGAAGAATCAGGACTGCAACCATGGCGGCCTGAGGACGCCTTTAGCAGGTTGCTTTGGTTTTGATTTTGTGTAGGACATGTAACAGTAGTCCTACTCCTGGGAGTACTTGTCATCAGCAAGGTGGGGAATTCTTGCATGTTGTACATGGGGGGGGGGACGAGAAGAGGACGACCAGGTTTGGGTAGGAACAGACAGCGGACAGGAATAGGTGGTAGTTGAAGGTGGAGGGGGATGGGTAGAAGTCAAGGAAGCAGGTGAACGGTTGGAAATGGAAAATGAAGGAGAACAGATGGAAGTGGAAGGCAGAGTGGAATGGGTGGAGGTAAGTGGAAGAGAGGGAGGGGTGTGACTGGAAGGAGGCAGTTGACGGGTGGAAGAGGAAGGTGGGGGGTGACGTGTGGGCGCGGAAGGTGGAGGGTGATGGGTGGAAGAGACAGGGGTAATGGGATGGGTGGAGAGAGAAGGAGGAGGGGGGCGGATGGAAATTGGAAGAGGAAGGGGAACGGGTGGAAGTGGAGGGTGGAGGGGGACGGGTGGAAGTGGAAGGGGAAGGGGGACGGGTGGAAGTAGATGGCGAAGGGGGACGGGTGGAAGTGGAGGGTGGAGAGGGACGGGTGGAAATGTAGGGTGGAGGGTAGCGGGTGGAACTGGAGGGTGGAGAGCTGGGGGCATAGGAAGTAGAATGGCGGACTGGGGGTGACCCATGGCCAGTAGAGGATGGCCGTGGGGATTTGACTGGGGTGTGGACGTCAGGCGCATCTCTATTCTGAGAACGATGCCCAGACTGTGCCCTCTGTCCAGACTCATGTTGACGCTGGTTCCCTCGCCCTCTGGCTTTTCTCAAGTGGGGGGATCTCTGTTCTCGGAAGCATAGCCGACCATTTCTGTAGTACGCCGTCTTGCCCTGGTACCGTTGTCGGCGTAGAGTCCATTTGCTGACGGATAGTCAGATCCCCAGCACACACGGATACCCAACGTATCGGCCATCTCCCTTCTGCATTTTCTTTCCTGCAGAATGGAAAGTTTGTCACTCCAGTTACGCAGTCGCGCAATGATTGTCCGAGGTCTGCCATCTTGTTGTTTCTGACCTACGCGATGGGCTTGCTCTATATCTTCAGAGACCAATCTTGAAGGGGTAGAAGCGAGTCAGAAGTTGAACGACTTTACGAGCGCAGGTCGTATAATCTTCGCGATGGTCCTCATGGACGTTGAAAAATCTGATGTTGTACTGACGTGAAAAAGTTTCAAGTTTATCTTGATGATCATGCAAGTGATCAGACATATCTAAAAGTAATTCCTGCCATTGGAAGAGTTGTGAGAGACGAAGCTCGAAAACGGAACATTTTTGAGACAAACATGAAACTTGATCTTTAAGCTGTCTATTATCTCTTTCAGAGAATAGTACAAGGACTCAAGAGTACAAGGGTAGTTCTCAGAAGTTGACTGGTTGCCACGTAACGGTTGAAAACACTGTCCCACCTGTGCATCTTGAGTGTGTAGAGGTGCTGGGTTGGGTGGAAATCCTGTCCAGGATTGGACTCAATATCTCCACACAGCAACAGAAACATGACTAAAAATACACACACATAGACAGACAGCATATATGAAGACCTGTCTTGGTGGGCAACCATAGATACCTTTAGGGGTATCACTAACCCCCACACTGACAGTTTTACAGTATCTCATGGCAGCCAGCATCAGAAACGAACGGTACAGTTTGGAGAACGACACATTCCCACCTGTTATGTTGAAGTGCAGGTTGTGTGAAACACAGGTAACACTGGCATGACTGCAGTAATCCTGCGAAATATCAGCTCCAGTGTCCACACACAGAAAAATGAAGAGCAGGGAAAGCACAACTGTCCAGACAGGAGACACAGGCCACAGAAGAGAAAAAGGTTTACACCTCACGGAAGCCTGTCTCGCTCTTTTCCCCATAAAGTTTGTATATGTCCAGAAAAACACGCCACACGTGGATCTCCAAGTTAAGCTTGATATTGGCATTGTCTTGAATTAGTAACAACACCCGAAAAGAAAAGAAAACAAAAGTAAAGACAGAACAAAAGTTAACAAGGCGGGCTACATTGGCACAGTTGACTGCAAAAAAAAAACCTATGCTGCTGTAGTGATTACATCGCCTATGCTGCTGTAGTGATACTACATCGCACAAGCGGAGCGCTGTCAAAAACGTCCGTACTCCTCGGTGGCCTGTGTGTGTCCAGAGAGAGAGAGAGAGAGAGAGAGAGAGAGAGAGAGAGAGAGAGAGAGAGAGAGAGAGAGAGAGAGAGAGAGAGGAGGAGGGGGAGAGAGATGAGAGAGGGTGAGAGGAGGAGAGGAGAGAGAGGGAGCGAGAGGTGAGAGACAGAGTGAGAGCGAGCGAGCGAGCGAGCGAGCGAGAGCGAGCGAGAAGAGAAAAGAGCGAACGAGCGAGAGCGAGCGAGCGAGCGCGCGCGCACGCGAGAGAGAGAGAGAGAGAGAGAGAGAGAGAGAGAGAGAGAGAGAGTCGGTTGAAAGAATCAACGACACGCGGACACAACGATACACGGACTCTATGACACGCTGACACATCTACATGTTCCCCATTCCTGCAATGCTTCATTGATGCACACCTACCCATATTTCTTTTATTTGTACCACAGTTTCACCTGCAGAGAGGCACTCTGATGTGTTTTTATTTCTTCCGAAACAGTTTAGCAACGGTGTTGTTGTCATTCCCTATGCCATATACTATGTGTGTTTAAAGAGCACGATAATGCTGGATTCGTGGTCCATGGCTTGTTTCTCAACAATGGTTTTAAGCTTTTCACTACATTGTCAGACTTTTCTGAAAACAGCATTTGCTGAAGCAATGAAGGATTGGATTTATATGCAAAATATGTTGTAGTATAAGCAAAACGTTGCCTTCATATGCTCCCAGATGCGATACAGGAACTCTTTCCAGCTGAAGTGGTTGAGGGCATGGTGCCTCCAGCATCAACGGAAACACTAAGAAAGAGTGGTTCAGAAAATCAGATAAGAATAAATGTACCAAGAAAGCAACTGCTCAAGACATGGCATTCCTTCTCAAGAGTCAGGGTCCAGATACAAAGGAGGGCTGGGCAAGCTACAATCAATCTTCAAGTGAACATGAACCACAAATTACAAGCATTGGATGCATACCCATTATTCAGGCACCTGCACATGAGCGGAATACGTTGAACACTGTCGTATTGCGATGCAAAAAAGTGGCCCGAAACACTTGGACAACATTGCGTTGTGCTGACTGTTGACGAGCATTTACATTGCAAGTTTAAATGGGCCAAGCCTATGTATGACTTCCTCATGTCTGGTTTGGGGCTTTTCATACCTCCATGAATTTTTGGAGGTGATAGGCAAGCATGTTCACTCATCCGGACTGGTAGAAGCATGGGTTGAAAGTAGCTTGCATGGCCATAAAAGTGCTGATAAGATCAAGGAGAGAAAGTCGTACGACAAAGAAATCAGGGCCACAAGATAACCTATCAGGCAATGTGGAGGATACTTCTGCCTCAGATGAGTTTCATGAAGACAAGACTCCTGATCTAAAGAAAGAGCTCCTTGAGAAAGTGCACGGGACCATTGAAGACAAATTATCCACACTGTCTTCAAAAAAAGAGTTTCAGGAGTGCGTGGGAAGTTTCATCACGACCAACACTAACCCAAACTTCAGGTTTTGGTGGGGATGTTGCAAATGGTGCAAGTCCTGCTTTTCTTCACCCATGCTCAGAGGGATGGAATGTGGGACTTACAGCTGCATGCTTTCAAGTGTATGCTGCAGCACTTTTAGTGGTACAACCAGATCAAGTATGCTCGCTGGGGAACCATCTACTTAAATGAGATGCACCAGCTCCCAGAAGAGGTCAAGGTGGATTTCCAAGCAGGAATCTTTGTTGTCAAGCGCACTGTACGTCGCTTCAATCAAGATGACCCAGACCAGAGCCAGGAATGGCGAAATGGTGTTGGCAAGAAAGCAGGCATCGTCGGGATCACAAAGACCTTGAACGCTCTCTGCAGATGGGCCTTGTCATACAATCTCCGGTCCCATCTTGCCTTTGATACAAGACTAGCCTTTAGTCGTGGGTCTGGTGATGACTGCATCCACAACGAAACTACTAAAGGCAGGAAGAAAATTGACTTGCGAGATGAAAATGCTTTGCTGGCAGTCTTGGAGAGATTCAGTCTCTCTCAAACGACTTGCCCCAAACGCTGCAGAACATTGCAAACACACACTTGCCTCTCAAGAAATTGAAGACAGTTTGCTCTCAGCTGCAAAAAAGAACAAGACAAGCTAGGTGAATTTGTGGAGGAGAGACTGCTGCCCAGTGAAAAGAGAAAAGCTGCGTTCAGAGACACTTTGCACAAGAACAAGTACTTGACCTTTGTCTCCTTGTTCGAGGCTCAACAGCAAGATGCAAAAACTGGAAAGACAGTGACAGTCAAGGCAGACAAAAAATATACTACAGAGGCTTATTGCTGCATATGAAGCTGGGAGAACAGTCAACCTGGACAGAATACTGGCACATGAGCTGTTTGTGGTACCTCTAGCCTTTGCAGAGATGAATGGACAACTAAACACAGGGTCAAAAGGAATCCTTGCTCAGGTCTTGACAGTTAATATCTCTTGTCCCGATCATCTTGAAGCAGTGGACCTAGAGGGGGACCCAATTCTTATCATTGATGGGCAAACACTGGTTGCTGCAATTGGAAAACCAAAAAGCAGCTGTCACATTTGAAGACTTTGCAGATGTTTTCGTTAAAAGCTGTTCTTCAGAGTGGTGCTCAACTGATGTCACATTTGACAGGTATTATCAGACTTCTGTCAAGAGTGGGACCCGGAAACGGCGTGGGAAGGACACAGTTGCCATCAGAAGGCCTATAACCAACAGGGAAGTGTCCCTTCCTACAGTGTGGGAGAACTTCATGGCGCACCAGAGCAACAAGGAAGACCTTGCTCGGTTCCTGTCAAACCAACTGATCCTGCACTCACACCCCACAAGACCATCGTGGCAGCAGGAGGAGGAGCAGCCCAGAGCATGTAGAAGCTACTGACCCAGATCTGGATGTGGAGGGCCTGGAAGGGAAGCATGAAGAAGCAGACACTAGAGTAATTTTGCACTGTGCCGAGAGCATGGCCACCAGCATTGTTGTATCTGCCCGAGATACTGACATTGTCGTCATGTTGATTGCGTACTTTCATGTTATGGCCTGTCAGAATATCTGGATGAAATCTGGGACAGCAAATCATCAAAATTTCATTCCAGTTCACACCATTGTGGAGCACCTGCAAAAGGAGCCTGAAGTTCAAAGCCTGCTGCCTGGGTTCCATGTTCTAACAGGCAGTGACACAACATTTTACCTCGCTGGACACTAAAATAATGCTGGGATGTTTTCAAAGATCACCATCCTCTTTTGAGGGGGGTTTGGTAAGAGTCCTGTTCTTACTGATCAGACCATTCAGGAGGATGAGCAGTTCGTGTGCAGAGTCAATGGTGCAACCACTGTCACCACCATCAACGAATGCGAGTGAGCTGTTTGTCAAAAGGGTGACAATAGAGAAACTTCCACCGACAAAGAGATGTACTTTTGTATCACATCAAGAGCTGCCACTACCAAGCCTTGGTCTGGGGTCAGGCCCACTTGCAGCACCTGTCTTGCCACCACCTGAAACAAAGGGCTGGAAAATTGATGAGACTGATTTGATTTCCAACTCATGTCGCTGCCACCTGTCCCAAAAGCCTGTGAGGAACTGGTCATCCGCAGCTGCCCCACTGGCTGCAGAACCACGCGAAGCAGCTGCAAACCCAATCCCTGTACTGCATCCTGCAAGTGCAGGAAATCCCATGGCACCTGCCTGAACATCTGATTTGTTCGTCCTGGTACCACGGTAACCAAGCAGTGAATTGATACCGTTCTTGCAAGACATTGCATCAGTCCACGTTGTTTGTTTACATCGCAAAATGATTATTTATTTATTATTTATTTATTTTGGGGGGTGGAAGGGGAGTGTTGCAAGTAATTATTCTTGGATAGCATCAAGACGTGATAGCAATTTCACTTCTACCTGAAAAACAATCGTGAGTCAGCAATCAATATTATGTGTATGTGTTCGCCACTGAGTAGTATCATCAATTCATCATTGTCCCATCACCTTGCCTTTTTTTACCAGCAAAACCAGCAATGAGAAATAAACAAATTATGTCACCAAATAAAACATTTTAGTCATTTAATTTTGAATGTGTAGAAATATTTTAGGGTAAAAAAAAAAATCGTGTATGTCGCAATTGCCTGCTTGCAGTGGACATGTTGGATTTTACTTTTTGTGACAAAATGGCAAGCGTCACAGTTGTGCAAGCCTTACAATTGGATTCAGTGGTCCCAAATTACATAGAATGAACACATTCAGCACATTTCTAAAAATTTGCTTATGGAACTTTATCCAAATGACTTTTGACAAAATTTGACAAGTCCATAATCTCTGCATGAAAAATCCTCTACTCTGTTAGTGTCCTGTGTCAACTGTTGGAGATGTGCCTTCAGTCCAGTGATCGTATCGGTTAGTTTACTGGTCTGCAATCTGCCCTCTCTCTGTTTCATGTCTTAGTCGGTCCATGTCCGATTTCAAGCCTTCCACTGTGTCCGCCAATGGTCTGTGTTACTTTTCTAAACAATCACAACGATCACTTATTTTCATTTCATGTGTGTTCAGCTTGTTGAAGGTCGCAGTTTGAAATCTAAGTTTTAATATCTTAACAGAGCAGCTGTGTCTGTTCACTCAACTGTCGTTTGATGGTGTGGTGTTGAGGGCATATTTAGCATCAGTCGTTCTTGTTTGATAAGAAGAAGAAGAGGAAGAAGAAGAAGAAGAAGAAGAAGAAGAAGAAGAAGAAGAAGAAGAAGAAAAAACAAAAACAATAAAATAATAATAACAACAACAACAACAACAATAATAATAATAATAATAATAATAATAATAACAATAATAATAATAATAATGATAATAATAACAATAATAATAATAATAACAATAACAATAACAGTGAATATGAATACTTATATAGCGCCTATTCTTGGCTAGAGACCAAGCTCTAAGCGCTTTACAATCCACACTCATTTACACAACGGGCTGCCTACCTGGGTAGTGCCGACTAAAGAGCTGCCGGCTGGCGCTTCATTCAGACGTTTTCCGCGCCATCCAGACAATATCGTCCAGTATGATCCACTCAATATCCTTACTTCTTTCATTTTTTTTTTTCATTTCTCACGCAGGGTGCATGCTATGTGTAACGTGTCATCCATACCAACGGCAAAGCTGGCCTTCTTCGAAAGTTGGTGATGGGATTTTACGTGTGCGCAAGATGTTAAGCACACGGAACTCAGTTTATAGTCTCATTCGAAGGACTGTATGAAAATGGAGTCAGAACCAAAAATCCCCCTGTACCGAACCGTCCGGCAGAGATTCGAACCCGCGACCCCAGGATCACGAGTCCGGCGCTCTACCAACTGAACTATTCCCGCCCTAGGTTTGTTTCAACATCCAGACTGAGGAGTAGACTATGCAGGGGAAACAATGTATTGATGCCACAGAGTGACAGAAGAACACAGGCGCACATGCCGTAGAGTCATCTACTTCACACAGAATGTCAATGATGCATAACACACTTACGACACACCTTGTCCCTTTGTTGCACGCCTTTTTTCTTAATCTCCCAAGCAAAGTCACTTCCACAAGAAAGTACATGCTGAATCAAACAACACGCAACACATTAGCATCGCAACAATGATGTCGATAGAGTTCAAACAGCATGCAAGAGTTCAAACAACATGCAACACTTAGCCAAAATGATGTCGATAGAGTTCAAACAACATGCAACACTTAGCAAAAATGATGTCGATAGAGTTCAAACAAACCTCGTCGCTGAGGTCAACGCTAACCTGTGCTCGTGCAGTGTGTTTCCACTAAAACTCCCCGATTGAAGTCATCTGAAACGTGTCAAATTTCAGCCTTCCACATGGACTAGCCCACCATGTTGTTGTGTCCTCACAGTCTATAAATGTTTAAAAACACAATATTCACACAACTCAACACATGCCACGTCTATTCAACAAAAAAAGTCTTCAAAATCACAATACCATCCTCAAACAAGAGAGAGTGAGTGAGAGAACGAGGGTGAGAGAGAGAGAGAGAGAGAGAGAGAGAGAGAGAGAGAGAGAGAGAGAGAGAGACAGACAGAGAGACAGAGACAGAGAGACAGAGAGAGACAGAGAGACAGAGAGACAGAGAGGCGGAGACACAGACAAGGAGAGACAGAGAGACAGAGAAGTTTCATGAAAATTTTAAAAAGCACATACTTACCACTGAGAGAGAGAGAGAGAGAGAGAGAGAGAGAGAGAGAGAGAGAGAGAGAGAGAGAGAGAGAAATGGGGGAGGGGTTACTTATAACTTATAAAATGGAAGCACACACACACACACACACACACACACACACACACACGCACGCACGCACGCACGCACGCACACACACACACACACACACACACACACACACACACACACACACACATCACACATCAGAGAGAGAGAGAGAGAGAGAGAGAGAGAGAGAGAGAGAGAGAGAGAGAGAGAGAGAGAGAGAGCAATTTGTGTGCGTGCGTGCGTGTGTGTATACGTGTGTGTGTGTGTGTGTGTGTGTGTGTGTGTGTGTGTGTGTGTGTGTGTGTGTGTGTGTGTGTGTGTGTGTGTGTGTGTGTGTGTGTGTGTGTGTGAGAGAGAGAGAGAGAGAGAGAGAGAGAGAGAGAGAGAGAGAGAGAAGAGAGAGAACTCTGAAAGAGAGAACTCTGAACTCTGAAATATTTTAATGAATAGGCCTTAGGCCCATGTCACTGGGAGTGGTTACAAGCACAACAAAATAACAGGGGACGCTTCGAAGATTTGTTCTCATCTAGCGATCAATAAGGAGACGACTTCAAGGATCCAGCGTACACACACGACAATAGGGACTTGCATACCATACATGTTTAGGGGGGTAGATTTTCACATCATTTACCCATTTAAATACATATTCCGTAATGAAAAAGCTTTTTCGAGGTATATAGCTAGCCGGATAATCAATGTCTTACTTTCAGTAGCAAGAAGCATTGTCAATTTGAACAGAGAAGGATTATTGTAGTATTTATTCGGTATGTATTTTTCTTAATTCTTGATACTGCGGGCAGTATAAAACAAAGTGTACTTCAGATTCCACTTGAGAGACACAAAAAGGGCACAACAAGTCACTTTCTGTTATATTTCTATGAAAGCGCAGTTTATGCACATTTAGTTGGGAAACACCCAACCTTAGTCTGATTAAACTTATCCTAGCTCGTAGATGGTTAACAAAATTTAGATATGAAGACAGAACTAGATCACTTTTGAACGTCCGATACAGTTGAAAACGATCACTTTGTTCCATGATATAAAACCACTGCGTCCTGTAGTCATTAATCAAACTGTTTTTCAATGTTCTCAAAAATCCTTTCTCATCACCTACACCCTGGTTTTCCCAGACTTCACCAAACCCGTATTTGTACAGAAAGAAACAGACTGCTGACGCCCAAGTATTCTTGTTATTATTATGAAGATGTAATAACATTTTATAAGACTTTAGAGGCAAACGATGAGATGGCATCTTCACAATTTTTAACCAGTATTTAATACTTTTTACATACAAGTTTACGTATAGTGGAAAGCGTCCTAACTCACCATAAATCATCACATTTGGGGTTCTTGTACTAACATTCAAGAACCTTTTTAAAGAAAACAAATGTACCTTTTCTATTATGTCCAGATTTCCGACAATGCCCCAAACTTCGGCTCCATAGCTAAGCATAGGTTGTATTTGGGCGTCAAAGAGTTTGAAGAATATAGCAGGCGATTTTTCTCCTAATGACCATAAACAACTTAAAAATGCTGATAACTCCTTTTTTGCTCGACTAGCTAGATCGTTCAGACAATGTGCAAAGGTGAGCCTGGTGGACATAATAACCCCAAGATACTTGTACATATTAACTACTGATATCTTATTCTGGCCATAATACCATTGTTCGTGCTCTGACACAAAACCACCATTTCTAAAGATAACAATATTTGACTTGTCTAAATTCACAATCAAACCAAGCTTCCTTGCTGTGTCATGCAACACATTTAACTGATTTTGCAAACCAATAATAGAATCAGAAATCAGAATAATGTCATCAGCAAACATTAGGATAAAGATTTCTAAAAAGTCTGGGATAAGTTGAATTCATGTTTACCTTTTAAGATGATTTCCTTGGCCAACTCATTTATAAGCAATGAAAACAGGACAGGGCTGCATTTATCACCCTGCTTTAAAACCCGTAGAACACAAAAAAAAGCTTCTGTCAGTTCACTG
The DNA here is from genome assembly GCA_016801955.1 of Conus betulinus. Lineage (NCBI taxonomy): Eukaryota > Metazoa > Mollusca > Gastropoda > Neogastropoda > Conidae > Conus > Conus betulinus. Next base: position 182,328 of record JADBJO010003264.1, read on the forward strand.
CCAACTCTTACTCTCGCCTGTACAATATTATAAATACTAGTTAAAGCCCGGTACATTTTTCCCCCCGCACACCCCTTCTCTGTAAGACAGCCCATAACTTTGAACGAACAACAGAATCAAAAGCTTTTTGAAAATCAATAAAGGCAACATAAAGTTTTTTGTGTAAAAGTAGTTGTTTCTGAATCATGGCAAATAGCGTAAAGACATGGTCAATAGTGCTGTAATCTTTCCTGAATCCCGCTTGACAGTCATTATTACATTGTTGCTTTCGATCCAATTTGTCAGCCTTACATTCAAAATATGGCTGTATAATTTACTACAAATATTCAATAACGAAATACCTCTATAGTTGTTGGGAATTTGACGATCACCTTTTTTGAAAATAGGTTGTATAAAGGCTTCAGACCACTGTATAGGGTAAGAACCAGAAGTAAATATTGCATTAAAAAGTAGAACTATAAATGGAACAACTATAGTAGCTGCATTTTTGAAGACTTCTCCTATTATTCCATCGGGGCCTGCTGCTTTGCCATTTTTAAGAGATCTCACAGCAGCATAAACTTCATTTTCTGTTATCTCAGCATCCAGAGATTCTGTGTTCTCCTGC
>JADBJO010003264.1:189106-198244 GCA_016801955.1 Conus betulinus
TTTGTATTGCCTGCTCCGAGGCCTTTCGTCCGCTGGGTCGGAAACTCATCAGGGAGACACGGCTGGCTGTATCTGCGCTCCTGGCGTCAAATAGAGACACACCACAGTCCATAATACCGTGGTGTTCTCACCACCAAGGGTGCAAAAAAGAGAGAAAAACAATCATAGAAAATCATTTGCTGAAACATTGAACAGATTCTTAGATGTCTTTGTCAAGGGAAATGAAGAGTAGGATGTGTCAAAAAAAAAAGGAAGTTATGCAAAGTGGAAATCAGAAACTTTTGCCATGAATTCGGTAAATCATTATGGTGTCAAAAATAAAATAAATCATGAACACTACAAACATTGTTTTTTTTTTTCTCCTTTTTATTGATGATGGAGAAGTTGTTGGCCTTCGCATGTTTTCCCCCACTATTTAGATTGTTCGTCTTTGTGTATTTGATTTTATTCAAGTTTGAAAGGCTGTGCCAGTCTTGATTAAAAGTTACTCTGAGTTAATATTATTAGAGACTTTGCAACTACTCTGAGTTAGGTTTTCTTATGGGAGCAAGAGTTCCCCTGCTTGTTTATTAGAGAAGAGTTTTCATATTCAAAATGCATTTTCTTAATTTCATGTTCCCATTTTCTTCATCTCTCCCCCCCCCCCCCCCCCCCCCCCCTCCCCTTTCAAGCCATTACTGTGATGACGGAGGGGTTGTTGGCCTGCGTTTGTTTTCCCCAACTGTTAGATTGTTCGTCTTTGTATTTGTCTGACTTTCTTCAGTTTAAAAGGCTGTGCCAGTCTTGAATTAAAATGCACAAGAGTTACCCTACTTTTTTTTATTATTTGTCTTTTGGTGAATAGTCGCGTATTATTCCAAACGTCTGCTGACATTCAGAACGATGAATAGTTATCGAGCTGAAAAATCAGGCGAAGACAGTCAGTCTTGCTTTGCACGGTTTTGGTAATTAGTCATTTGACAAATAGATGGGGAGGAAATGAGAGGGGATAGTAAAGATAGCAACAGCGAGGGGAAGGAAAGGGAGGAGGGGCGGCAAACGTTAAGCAATTATTCAGCCTGACTTTATGGAGGGGTGAGGCGAATATAATGTTTCGGAATTCAACACATAATATCTGTATGTAAAAGACAACAACTGCATCATTTAAAACGTGAGGTGTTGCAGATGACTCAGTCATTCATAGAAATTTTAAAAATACACACACACGCACACACACGACGTGTATAAACAAATATATATGACATGAATGTATTATTTTTATTATTGTCATGATAAATAAATAATGCATTCTGAATGTCTTCAATCATAAACGATAAACGTAGGAAGGACTCCAAACCTGCATATTTTAAAATCATGAGCTAGTTACGGTCTTGTCTGGTATAATCGGTGTGTGTGTGTGTGTGTGTGTGTGTGTGTGTGTGTAACAAATCTGAAAGAAATGTTAGCGAACCGCCCAAAAATGAGGACAAACGCATCACAAGTCAAAACACGACGCGTTTTGACCCCTTAGGTCTTCTTCAGGCAAGATACAAAACAAATATTACAACGAAAAAAGAACGAATAATCACTTAGCTTCGATCGCGTCAGCGCAGGATAGGCGTTAAATGAAACGAGGCTGCCAAAAAGAGAGTTTATGTATGAGCTATGGCTGTGCCTAAAATAATTATATTATTTATGGCAATAATGATAATCAAAATATTGAACAAAAAATGAAGACAGGTTTACTACCACTTTTGGTGATAATATGGCAAAAGCAGTTGTAGTATGGGGGGAAAGGAAAATGGGTTAGATGATTTTTAAACAGCGTGGTCGCTGTGGCAACAGCCTTAGCAGCGATGGCGATGGTGATGTGTTTCTCCCCCCCTCCCTTTAATTGTTTGTGATTCCATTTGTTTTTTTCATTTATTTCATTTAACGTATAAGGCGATACATTCGTTTTGTGAATTCATTTGAAATTAAGAAAGACTAACAAAAAGAACATTTAAGAACTAAAACTGTATAAAGAATTTATTTCCATAAAAACTTAGGTATTGTGTTTTTTTTTTTTCCTTTTTTAGGGAAAAAAGCAGAGATAAGCGTCGAACCTCATTTTTTTACATTTCAAATTGACAGCTGTTTTCGAAAGCAAATTACTTTTGGAAAAATACATTCCTTGGGTTTCATATCTATCCTGTTTTAGTAAGCTGTTTTCTGTTTACACTGAAAATTGAATTCTTTATTTGTATGTACTATAATCATGTTTTTGTGAAACATATAACACCATCATGTATCGCCTTATTTTTTTTATTCATTCTTAGAAATTGTTTTGTGTTTATATATCTGCCCTGTTAAGGCAAAACCAAGCAAGTCGATACAATCTACTTTCGAGAAAAACGCATTTTTGTGTTTTAATTGAAACAGTGTCAAACAGTGTCAATAGTTTTTCTGCTTTTATTTCTGGATTAAATTCAGGACAGGGACGAATTATTTGTCCATTCATGGTTTTTCGATAGGTTCTATATTTTCTATTATATTTCAATTTTCATGGACGTACTTTTTTCTGCCTAAACATTCTAATAAAACAGGCTTGTAATTTTTTTGTTGTTGCCAAAAGCGAGTATGCGTACACACTTGTTTTTACCACATTATTTTAGATCAAATTGTTTGTTAAATATTTTACAAAAAAGGTAGATTTATGCAAGTAGTAATTTTCATATGCGCATTATATGCTGGTCATTTTTCTGAGTCAGTAAGTGTATTACAGTGAAACCCGGTATATCGAAAGAAACTTAGTATTACCTGAGGACTTCTAATTATCATCTAAAAATCATCCGCGTGTTCTTTAATTTCTGCCTTTTCTGAAACAGAATTCAAATAAGCATAAAAAAGTGAAATGAACTGTGCAAACCAAGGAGTGGTCCCACCCAAAGGCATTTCCAATTAATCGAGTGATACTGCAGAATAGACTTTCTAGGAATGAAAAGGGTGAGAGAGAGAGAGAGAGAGAGAGAGAGAGAGAGAGAGAGAGAGAGAGAGAGAGAGAAAGAAAGAAAGAAAGAAAGACGGACAAACAGATAGAGACAGAGATAGACACAGACAGACACAGAGACAGACACACAGAGATATAGCGACAGAAAAAGATTGAAACAGAGAGAGAGAGAGAGAGAGAGAGAGAGAGAGAGAGAGAGAGAGAGAGAGAGAGAGAGAGAGAGAGAGAGAGAGACAGACAGACAGACAGACAGACAGACAGACAGAAACAGAGAAAGGGGTGGGAGGATAGGGAAAGGAGGGAGACGGGAGTTAGAAATAGGGGTGGGGGGAAAGAGAGAGAGAGAGAGAGAGAGAGAGAGAGAGAGAGGAGAGAGAGAGAGAGAGGAGGGAGGGAGGGAGAGAGAGTGATAGACCATCACTGATGCACAACATGCCAAACAGTTTCCATCTCCATAATTTTTTATTTGGTCAGGAATAGAATATCGTCCGGAAACCAAACACATGAATCTTGATCAATAGCAACTCACACACATACACAAATTCATTACATTCTGATTCCTGATATACAGTCAATACAATGTAAGACTGAAACAATGCTGTTTGAAATAAGCGCTCTAAAAAACGTTTTGCACGACAAAAAAGTTCCATTTAATACAAGGAACATTTTCAGCTTATCATAATTTATGTTCCTGGACCATAATCTCTATGACCATAATGATAAAGAGTGTATGTATTCATGTTTCCAGTTTTCATTGAATTCGCTGCATGTATTCTGCGACTTATGAGGCGTGTAGGAAAAAGTGAAAGTCTTTGGTAAAAGGCATGTGAACTGACAATTCTATGCGAGAAAGATGAAACGACAGGAAGCAAGAGACACAGGGAGAGTCCATTGGACAGAGTGAGGAGGCTATGTGCACTGTGCTTCCAAAATGTGAGGTAACTGTTTGCACAGCCCGCTCCCCCCCCCCCCCCCCCCCCCCCCTCTCCATCTTTTTTTCCCCGGTATACCCATGGAAGTGACTTGCAGAATGAGAGGTTTTCCATTGCCCTGAATGGAAGTATATCCACACAATACTGTAAAAGCATGCCAAACAGCAGCGTAGAAAGGGTCCATAACATTAAAAAGATGGACATACTTTGTCAACATGCAAGAACACAATTTTGTCTCGGGCAGAAACAACAAAAAAAAAAATTGTAATCAACGAAAGGTTTATTAATTTGTTTTTTGACAGATGTTTTTTTTTTTTTTTTATTCTAGCGATCAACTCTTTTAAAACCAAAGATATCAAACTTCTTGTTTTGTTAAAAATACAATGAACTGTTTTGTCTAACATCAAATTCTAGCAAATGATTTTCAAAATATATGGCACAGCATTTTGAAAGAGGCTGACGTTGATTAGTAAAACCTGTACGTGCCTAATTAGTTATCTATATACTAATGGTAAAAAAAAAATGCTTCCTTTTTGCAGCTCGATGGATGTAGGAAAACCTCCATTGAGGCTTTCCCCTTTTCCAAACTGTGAACTACCGGTAATGTCTAGGGCACACACACAACGATGTGGTTCATACAGCAAGTGTTGGACTTCTGCTGTGTGCCTTTGGCTGAAGTCCACAGTACGGAAAAGGGGGAAGTCTGAATGGGCTTCTCCTCCGTAAACGGAATATCCACCTGTGAAGATGTCTTCGTACCGTGAGGCCTCCAAACTGTGGATATATGACTGTATTCTGCAGCCCAGCACATTGGCAAGGGCATGAAGTTGCCACACCCCCATGTAGCTAGAAGACTTGCTAACGTCTTCGATTTCTGTAGTGAGGACGCGTCTCAGAGCAGAAGGAGTAAATTTCTCAGCACAAAAACTTCCCTGAATATGCAGCATAATTTTTTTGTGAGGTTATCAGGCACAGGGTGTCCTTTCTTCAAACAATCATCATCGAGGTACTGATTCAGACTGGAGGACAATTCTGGAACAATCCTCATTCTCATGTCATCATGGAAGTCTTGAACGTGATAGACCATCACTGATGCACAACGAGCCAAACACAGTTTCCATCTCCATACATCTTTTATTGCGGTCAGGAATGGAATATTGTCCGGAAACCAAACACGTGAATCTTGATCAATAGTAAATGCAGCAGAGTCAAAGTCACTATTAACTGTGACAGGATATTTGCTAAGACATTTTCATACTTCAGTGTAATCCTTCGGATGTCTTGTATGGCTGCAGCATTGTTCTGCTCCATCCGCAAGATATGGAACAGTTCGTCTTTTTGGAAGAACTGCTGACATCCATGGAGCTGCAAAAAGGAAGCATTTTCTTTTTACCATTAGTATATAGATAACTAATTAGGCACGTTGAGATGAAAATCAGTGAATGATATTTGTGTTTGGTCATGGCTCATTGGCGATTTAATTTTAAAACAAGGGCGTCGCCGAGCGGCAGACATGTCCGACACCTGCACGCTATGCACTTGCGACACCCCATGAGGGTCATCTGCTCTGTCAACCAGTGCCTGAGCTTTGACTGAAAACAAATTTCGGTTTTCAAGGTCATACGTCAAGATCATGACCTTAACATTAATCATTCTTTTCCGGTTCTTTTTCTACTAAGATGGCACACTACCACATTAAATTTCAAGCCGTTCTGTCCATCCATTCTGAAGATAAGCTTGGGACAGTCAGAAGAAGAAGAAAAAAGAAAAAACCTCCAACTTTCAGGCTCCAGCAAACGTATTGACCATGATCTTGCTTGGAACACAATGGTCAGAAGCACAATAAGCCAAACCACCTCCATACCAAGTTTCAACACTCTATGCTGACCTGTGCTCGAGATATGGTTAAAAATAGATTTGTTTTTCAAGGTCATACATCAAGATCATGACACTGACCTTGATCATTCTTGTTTGAATCTCTCTCTATTAGAGAAGCACACCACCACACAAAATTTTCATGCCATTAGCCACAGAACCATTGCTAGTACCTTGTATACGCATTTTGCTTGTTGTACTCCTACTGAATCTGCCCTGTTACTTTAGAAAATACTAGGGCCAATAGGCCCAATCGGTTTCGCCAAAACCGAAGTTAGGCTATTTCACGGAATTTTGAAAGTCGGGTTAAGTGATGGCTGGTGCTGAGCAAGGCCCAGCATATTTTTGTTTCGCTTCAACACTTATATGTAGCTTTAGTCAGTATCCCTTCAATTTGAAAACTAACCCTTCATTAGGGCAGCCAGGGGTCCTATAACCGTATAACGCAGTGCAACTCTGATCTCAAAACAATCTCAAGCTCTGTACACATAATAATGACCAACGCCCACAAAATGATAGATAAGTCGGATTCATAACTTATGAAGATATGTATATCAACAGAAAGAGGATAAAAAGATCTTTTCAATGATATATACAGAATTTCTGTATGTTAAAATTATGAAAAAGTTATGACCCTTCAAAGAGTCCCATTAACACAGTAGCCATTTTAAGAAAAATGGCTTTAAAGTTTCCCTTACTTTCTCCAACCATTTGCAACCGAGGGTTAATTTTGCTGTAAACTTATGTAAATATGGGAAACTATCAAAATAATCATTGCAAACACTTTAATAATTGAATGCTATCCCCAGTCAAATACATATTTGTGCATTTAATGGCTGTTCAGGGCGCTGGAAAATGAAAAAAAAATCTTATGTGATAGATAACTTGTTTTTTAATGTTATCTTAGCACAGATACACTAATCATAATTGATTGAATTGATAGGTATTTTCGAGTTTTATTTGGCCCAGCGTTATAAAAGTGGGTTCTTGGAGGGGACAAAAAGGTAGCTCTCTTGCACTGTGCGTTAACACATACCAGACTCACGATTCATGACATCCTATGATAAAAACAGCATATACTCGTAATGAACAAAAACATACTTATCAGAAAACAAATGATTGTGCATTATTCTCTCTTCTTCCTTTTCAGTTGCCACAGGTGGAATCTCTCTCTTGTCCTCACACACACACACACACACACACACACACACACACACACACACACACACACACACACACACACTATATCCCGACGATCAAAACCTGCGCTCCCTCTCCTCTCCACAAAACATATACACACACATATGTTGGCCAACAGCAGCTGGAATACATTAAATGACCATTTTGATCTGCATGCAGTTACAGGAAAACGTTTCTGCCATTTGCAGATCTGACAGAGGCTGCCCATTGCAGTTCACACCTGTATCTGTAGCGTACGTCGCCGTCACCAAATTTTTGGCATTATCGCCACGGCATTATATCTGACAGATCTGCACTTTCTTCAATTCATACAACTGGCTCCTCATTTTCTTTTTAATCTTCGATTTCGAGTTGACCAGGCTAAGACTGACACACGCCAGTCGAAGTCGATGGGGAAGTCCCATCGTCAGCTTCGCTGTCAGTTTCGTCGTTGGAATCGAAATCAAAATATTCATTTTCATTGCTATTGCTGGTGGTGAAATATTCGTTTATAGGGTCGATAATTCACTGGCCTTCATAATCGAAAATATTTTCCTGATTTGGATGAATTTAACAGCGTTACAATACGTCGATCCCAAAAATCTCATTTTACCCCCGCCCGCAGCGGCGGTCAGCACTGCGTGACTTATCTATCATTTTGTGGGAGGCCGTCACAATGCACACATCTACTGACACATGCATACACACTCACGCATCCATAGGCTTGGCACTGAATGCACCTTTCTGGCTAGATTGATTACCAGTAGTGAAGAAACAGAAAACTGAAAAACTAGATCAAGCCAAAACTAGATCAAGCAGCCAAATGACTGGCCCATTATATTTTTCAAGCATTTGCACGGCCAATACGACAAGCTACATCACAAACAACGCATTAAACATTATCAACATTACTATATTACAAGTATAAAACCAGAACTTACTCTGATGTATCTGAATCACCCATGTTTACTCGCCACACGACTCCCCAACAAGTAAAGTAACAAGTATTATGATTGGTTTGCATCTAGATCCTTTTCTCTCTCATTGGCTAAAGGACATACTCTCTTTTGCCATCAGATTGTGATCGACTTAGCATATAGAGGGTATTTATAGTAACATCAAGGGAATCTGGAGTTGTAGGACTTACTTCATTCTGTCAAAACATTCTGATACTTGAAATAAATTTAGCATGGACATACTTGCCTAAACCTCGAAAACTAAAGGCTGTTCAGCCTCAAACATAACACAGAAGATGCGCACCTAAATGGTGACTTTGATTCACAAATAAACTCATTTTTGACAAAAATGGATTTACTTGGCTTTGCCGTAACAGGGCAGATTTCTTGACCGTTCATTATGGATGATCTTTATAAATATGTTCAACAAGCGGAACGCTTGGGTTTAGATGGAGAAAAAACTTACCAGCTATGTGCAACAATGCATAGATGGGGCAGACAGGCCAAGAGAGAGAGAGAGAAAATCAAAGGAAACTAGAACTAGAGTTAAAAGAAAAAAGACTACAAAGGGAATCTGAATTTGAAGAAAAAAGACCACAGAGGGAATCTGAAGAAAAAGATTAAAAAAAAAACCACGTCAATTAAGTTGATGCAGTTAGAATTAGAGACTGATGCTGAAATTAAAAGATTACAGGCATCGAGAGAACCTCCACCAGCTCCACCAGTCAGTTCCGTAAGCGCACCTCAACCCAAAACAGCATACATTCCAAAGTTACCGCCTTCCGAGGAAAAAACGGAAAACATCGATAGTTTTTCTTTTCCGATTTGAAAGTCACGCAACGTCTTGTGGTTGGCCAAAGGAAAAATGGGCATTGTATATTGCGTCGTTGTTTAAGGGTTGCGCTTTGGCACTGCACCACACACTCGCGGCGAAACAAAATTTAACTTGGGATCAATTGAAAGCAGAACTCCTCAAGAAATGTCAATGTTTTGCCGATCGTTTTCGCGAACGTTTCCGTTCTGTGTGCGCCCTGACAAAGGAGAATCGTTTCCGTTGTTTTTCTAATTCGTATGAGTCATTGCTTAGATCGATGGATCGATTTGCCAAAAAACAAACAAAACTTTTCAATCACTGCGAGATCTCCTTAGAGAACAACTTTTCCAGAGAGTGAACAAAGATCTGGCCACTTTCCTTAAAGAAAGGTAATTTGAAAGCGTTGAGGAAATG
>JADBJO010003264.1:199028-206528 GCA_016801955.1 Conus betulinus
ACTTGACAGGGAGGTTTCGTCGATCGATTGCAGAATATCGGATTGGCTATAGAGACTGTAAGATTACGATCCTTTTACAATTACAGGAGACGTAACTCTCCGGTCACGTTTAACGGGAGAAGGTTTGAGGGCAGAGAGAGAGAAAGAGTTACAACGGACGTCCCTGGCTTGTGTCTGTCGTTGGTCTGCCCTCACTAAGGGCCAAGTATACACACATGATTCTCCTATATAACCGAACTGAAGCTATTTCCCAGGCCCCTACCTCCCCCCGTCCCGTCCCCACTCATACGGATTCTTGTGAAAATTCTTTTCTCTATTTATTCTTAAGGCCTGACCGTATGTTCAAGATTTACGTATAATAATAGCTCAACGCCGACAGACTTTTGGAGTCGAAGTCAAACTAACACAAGAAAAAAAAAAACACGTCGCGAGCATTAACCAAACACACAAACACACACACGCGCGCGCGCGCGAGCGCGCGCGCACACACCCACGCACGCGCGCAAGCGCACGCACACTACACACACACACACACACACACACACACAAACACAAAAGTACGGTCAGGCTATCGAAAGAAAAACAGCATAGCCTGAAAGATAAAAAACAACGAAACAATATAAGCCGTTACAAAACAGTAGCTGAAATATACTGATTGCCATAGATTAGGCGATATTGAGAGCACTGGTCATTAATTAACCTTAGTTTTTACACTTTCCGGTGACAAAAAGAAGAAGAAGAAGAAGAAGAAGAAGAAGAAGAAGAAGAGAGAGAGAGAGAGAGAGAGAGAGAGAGAGGGAGAGAGAGAGAGAGAGGGAGAAGATGAAAAGATGAATGAAAAAAACATTTCAGTGCGCAAAAGTACGTAAGAAAAGCCATATGGGCAAGTAGAAGAAAAGTCCAGCTGGTACCACCTCTGAACAATGTGTACAACTTTCACCAACTAATTGGCACATCACAAAAAAAGCTATCATGTCATAAACTGCTACAAGATAAAAAAAAAAAAAAACTGTACAAGAAATTCTAGAAAACAAAGACGGGACAATGGTCCTTAATGATAGGCCAATCTGCCCATGTCATCAGGGGGTATGAAAATTGGGAATGGGAGGGGGGGGGGGGGGGGATGATGATAGTACTAAAATAATATGGGAAAAGCAAAAGTATATCGTCACATGTATCAAACATCAAACATCGTATAAGAAGTGGTTTCTAATATTAAAGGCTTTAGATAAATACACAGCAAGAGGTTTACATATTCTGACATCTGAAAGTAATAAAGTCAGTTTAAAGGCATTTGGATGACTATGGTATTTGGCTGGGATAAAGGTTTTCCGTAAAGAACTGTATTCATTACACACTAGTATAAAATGCAATTCAGATTCTTCAATACCAGGACAAAATGGACAATCATTATTTATTCTTGTCATTGAGAATCTAGACTTATGAATTCTCAGTTGTGAAACTCCAAGTCTAATTCTTGTCAAGTATTTTCTAAGAGATGGATTTTTTTTATTCTAAACAAATATTCTGGAATATCATAGAGTTGCCGAAAAGAAGAGTAGAACTGAAATCTTTCTTTTGAGTTAATAGCAGCATCTAAGTCTTGTAAATAACAGTCAACAAGTCTTTTGTTTGAAGGCATGTACAAAACATTTAACATTTTCCACCCCTTGATTTTCCCACACAAATCCGAAACCATATTTATATAATGTCAAACATATATTACTTACCCAGTTCTTTTTGCCATTATAATGCAGACTATATAACATTTTATAGGATTTTCTTGGGATACGCCTATCTTCCATACGGGTCAATTTCAGCCATATTTTTACACATTTTATACATGTCTGAATATATAACGGGTACCTGGCAGATTCGGAATATATAAGTGCACTTGGTGTGTGAACACTTATATTTAGAAGACGTTTAATAGCTAAAAGGTGTACTCTTTCAATTATAGTATGGTTTGCAGTTAAACCCCAAACTTCAGCGCCATATGTTAAAATTGGCTGGATCTGGCTATCAAAAATTTTGAAGAAAAATTTTTGGATTGTTTTTCGCCTAGAGACCACAAAAATTTCAAAATACTAAAAACACATTTTTAGCTTTGAGCGCTTTGTCCTCCAAAGAATACGAAAAAGTTAAACCAGTAGAAAGAATGACACCTAAGTATTTATACTCATTCACAACTTGCAATTGTATACCATTGTGAAACCATTTTTCTCGTGAGGCAACATGCCCTCCTTTACGAAATATTATAATTTTAGATTTTTCCTCATTCATGATCAGTCCTAGTTTATTGGCAGTGTTAGTTAATATATCTAGCTGTTTTTGGAGACCAATTACAGTATGTGAAAGGAGAACAACGTCATCGGCAAAAAAGCATAATAAGAATGTGAAGAATATCGGGGGATAAGCTTATTCCATGTTTTTTCCAGATAATGCAACGTCATTTGCAAGTTCATTTATGAAAAGCGAGAATAAGATAGGACTACAGTTGTCACCTTGTTTCAAACCACGAGGACACGTAAAGGCCTCAGTAAAATCACTGTTTGCCCGAACTCTAGCTTTAACGACTTGGTACATACTTTTAATTGCATGATGCATTTTACCTTGCACACCATTTTTATACAGTATAACCACAATTTATTTCTATTCACTAGATCGAAGGCTTTTTTAAAGTCGATAAATGCTGCATAGAGCTTTTTCCCAGAAGATAACTGTTTCTGTACAAGTGATACTAAAGTAAATATGTGGTCAACTGTGCTATAACCATTCCTGAATCCTGCCTGTGACTCACTGATTACATTATTTTCTTCCACCCACTCTGTAAGACGCTTGTTCAGAATAGAGGTGTATAATTTGCCACTTACATTTAGCAATGAGATGCCTCGGTAATTGTCCGGAAAATTAACATTACCTTTTTTATGCATAGGATGGATAATTGCTTCTGACCACGTGAGTGGAAATGCCCCGGAATCAAACAGTCTATTGAAAAATTTGGTCAAAAAAAAGAAACGACTAATGGAGGAGCATACTTGTAAAATTCACCACTAAATCCATCGGTTCCCGCAGCTTTTCCATTCCGAAGTGATCGTACTGCATTTTTAACCTCTGATTCTGTTATTTCCCTGTCGAGGGCGGAAGTATCTAAATTACAACAGAAACTAGTGTCACTATTATTATTGTTGGTCATCTGATTAGCTAAGGGTACGAAATAATCGCTGATTCCAGAATATAGTTCTTTTTTTTCCTGCTCAAAGTCGTTATAAACTTTATGAAAGTGATTGTACCATTCTTCAATTGTGATGGAGTTTTCAAGTGCTTTCGTACCTACCTTTGACTTAATAGTCCCCCAGAATTTCTTGGGATCATATTATTTGTCTCAAGAGTAGCCAGTATGCGTAATTTATCTTCTTTTTTTTTTTTCTAACAAGCAAGTATTTTATATTCTCTTCGTTTATTAGTGTAAGTAAGCCTCAGTTCCTCGACTTGTATTGCGTTCTTGCAATATGTGAAATTTTTCAAGGATTGCAATAAGTCTGATCTTGCATTTCGACATTCACTATCGAACCAGGAATTGTTGTTCTTTTCACCTATAACAATATGTTTTTTCATACACTGGCCTGCAAGAGTCAAACATTCGTAAAATTTATTCAGTGCCAGGTTGACATCAGCAGTCATCAGAATTACAGCTTCGTTCAAAATATCTAGTATCTCCTGTGACTCGAAGGCCTGCTGATATTCATCTAAACGATCCTTATTCCAAATGAACCTTTGAATGACGCGTTTTTACAGATTTATTTTGAATGTGTTTTACATTTCTTGGTAAGTTTAATCTTAATTCAATAGGTAAATGTTTAGATTCAGCAATGTTGAGCACTCTCATGCTTAGAGCATGTTCAAAAAGGCACCTTGAAATCAAAAAAAATAATCTATGATACTTGCCCCATTATGTGCTATATATGTATAGTCTCCGTGCTTATCAACTGAGGAAAACACCATTTATAATTATTAATGAGAATTCTTCACACAATTTCAATAAGTAACATCCAAATTCATTCATCATTTCATCTTTGGAATTTCTAAGATATGCTTCATCTTCTTCAGTATTATTGTCATCATCGTTCCAGTTTGTGTCAGGGAGAGTAATTTCCCTAGCGTTTGATTTACCTGTCCTGGCATTAAAATCTCCCATAATAATGAAAGGTAATTCTCCATACTGTTCAAAAATATCAAGAAGACAGTGTTCAAGCAGAAATATTCCATTTCTTATTTCTGTATCTAAATAGTACGGGCTTGATGCTGGGGGAACATAAATACCTAACAGTACAGTGTCGATAGGTAAGCCACTAAAGTGTTTAAATAATTTCACAGCAATACAATTATCACATTCTAATGGAATGCGTTCAACAAATCTAGAAATTGTCTTTTTTACCATAAGAACAACTCCACCAGATAGACGGGATGTCGCAGCATCAGATAATTTCAATCCAGGTGATACAAAAATTTCAAAAGAAGGAAACAGATATGAAGGGAAATTGGTCGCAAAAGTTTCTGACAAAAATACGATGTCATATTTACAGAATAACAACCGTAATTCAGGTTGGTATACAGAGCTCAAACCCTCTATATTGTAAGAGAGAAAAGAAATGCAACAGTTCTCTGCATTAGCATCGTTTGCAGGGCCTGGTACAACCCCAGATACGGTGACAAGGGCAGGGCCGAATCCCTAGGTGTCTACAGATTTGCTTCTATCCACCTGTGATGATCCTGTTTCGATGCGTGGGAACAGTCTGTGACCTGCTTTTGTCTGAGAGTTGTTTTATCCTGTGCCATGTTTGTCATTGTACGTCCAATTGCCATCTTTGTTTTGCTGCGTGTTTGTCTGCCATGTATTGTAGGTGTTTCTGAAATCATAGAACAGTTCTGTTGTTCTGACACCACAGGAAGATGGGTTATACTTGAACAGTTCATCCCGTCACGTCTACCGTCAGACTGCCCAAAAGACTGACTCTCTAATTCGTCTGCGCCAGTCCATGTGTCCACCAGGCGTTTCACCATGGTGGTGCTGTCGTCTGTCTTGGCCTCACTGGCAGGTGGAGTGGTTGAGGATGGGCGTGGCGAACAAGGTGTGTGGGAGGCCAGATCTGCATCAGGTCCATCGGGGACTGCTTGCTGGGTGGAAGGAGGGAGAGGGGCATCACAAGAGGGGTCAGAGCTGCTATAGAATGCACTATGCACAGCACGTTCCCGACCGACCACTGGTCCCAGCTGGTTTGCTTCAGAAGTTGGTGCAACTTCACCAGTTATCAGGCAAGATGTCTGCTTGTCATGTTTATGATGGAGATGGGATTCCACGGGTAGACGGTCCCTAGCGTTCCGAGAATTGGGTCTGGGCACATGGTTCTCGTCTTCCGTATTCGGTGTGGACGTGAGTCTGACGCCCCATTGATTGACCGTCACTCTGGCTGAGGGGCGTGGGAGTTTCGCTGTGGCTGTGGAGGATGGGAAGGCGATGTCCCTGGAACATCCACTGGGGCTCCATGGCCTGTATCCACAGGCTTCTGGCGGCATTCTCGTTCCTCACGGTGCTCGCGACGTGTTCTGCATGATGTCTGCGATGTGCCGGTGTAATCCTGTGTTGAACGATCAGGGATTGACGGGAATGCAGTCATGTCTGCAGTCCATGGGAGGCCCTCATCAGAGGATGACACCGGCCTCCACTGGGACTGTGGGTGGGTGGAGTCCATGTAGATAAGCGTTGGCACAGGGTCACGCTGGTTAAATCGTTCAATAGAACGATCAGCAGCGCTATCCTGCATGAAACTGGCTGTTGTCCATGGGATGTCTTCAGCAGAGGACGTCACTGGCCTCTGTTGGGACTGCAGGCAAGTGGAGTCCACGTGGGTTGGAGCTGGTGCCAAGCCATGTTGACTGGCTGGTTCAGCGGAGTCATCAGGGGCAGCATTCCGGGCCAGACTGTAAGAACGCCTTCGTGGGTCTTTTCTGGGGCCATGGTGTTGCATGCTCCTGCGTTTGTGGTAGAGGCGCCCCTTCCAAACGTAGACCTGCCTGCCAACGTTCATGTCTTCTGTTTGACGGCTTGGAAACGGCGGGGAAGAAATCATACCGACAGTCCAAGGGAAGTCATCAGTGGAATTACGTGAGCTCCACTTCCGTTGTGGGTGTCGGACATCTCGGTAGGCATGATGTTGATCCACGCCTTCCTGAGCCATGTCGTGTTGGTTGACTGGTTCATCCATTTGACATTGCTGGTTTAAGTGACTTGTCTTGCTGTAGTGATAAAGAGCAGGGGTGGCATTGGTTACATTGCCAGAGTGTCTTGGAGCGTCTCTTTCATGATTTTCATGTTGTTTGCTCTTGTAGAATATGCGTCCTTTCCAGAAGTAGGCATATCTGCCAGCATTTCTCTCCTCTTTGATAATTTGATTCTGGCGGCTGGTCAAGTCTGAAGCAACACGTATACCCAGTGTTTCTGCCATTTCTTTCCTGCACTCCCGTTCCCTCAGAATGGTCAGCTTATCTTGCCAATGGAAGAGACGAGCGACAATCGGGCGAGGGTAATTACTGTTGTACCCTCTTCGACCAACCCGATGTGCCCGCTCCACGTCATCGATTGTCCATTGTCCATTGCTTGGAAGGGAAAAATCGGTTCAACAGCTGTACTATCATTCGGGTGCACTTGGAGTTGGTCTCACTTGGGCCTTCATAAACGTTGAAAAATCTCAAGTTATTCCGACGAGAAAATGACTCGATTTTGTCTACTTGGCTGTCCAATTGGTGGGACACATCTATAAACACATCTTTCCACTGGAAGAGATTTTCACACTGTTGTTCGAGAACTTTACATTTGCTGGCAAGCAGATCAACTCTGGCTTTTAGCTGATCATTTTCCTTCTGTAGAAGTCCATACCAACACTTGAACCTTTCCATGATGTCAATGTTCTCACGTTGTGAATAGCCAGCCCTAGAATAGCCAGCCATAGAAAACAGCCTTTGGTTCAAGTCTCTGTCAGGTCCATGATTCTGGTCGGGAGTTTTCCTGATGTGAACAGGTGTATCTCCAGAACTGGAAATATGCTTAGAAAACACGTTAGCCCGTGTTGGTCCAGGGTTTCGCTCAATGTCACCGCAGGACAAGAGGAGCCAACGAATGACAACTGCAGAAGACTTCAGGAAGAACATCAGAAGTAAAGCTTTTATGTGGAGTATTAACACAAACCTGAGTTTTTGTTTTGATTTTGATTTTGAGATCACTTGAAAATGGATAGCCACTGACCACATAAGGAAAAGACGGTTCACGTGTGCAATGTTTACATCCAGAGACTGGTACACAACGCCGACACGGACACAGATGCTGGTGTGTTGGCGAGAATCATTGTCACAGCCGCCTGCATTGTTTGTTTTTGCATTGAGACTCAAAGCAGTCAGAAAAATTGATGCGAAGAGCATAGTCACGGACCACTTTAGAGGCCA
>JADBJO010003264.1:209028-221528 GCA_016801955.1 Conus betulinus
GCATATTAAGTCACATCACGCCATGTTGTTTGTAGACCGGCGGTCCATGGGAGCCCTAGTGATGTTTACAGAGCTCACATGCAGTGGACACGAGGTGAAAAGCAAATATGTTTCAAAATTGTCAGTGAGAAGAGAACATGTACAGTATAGTGCAGTTTCCCACTTTAAGAACAGACAGACTCACTGCGCTTTACCACAGACATGTACAAATTTGAAATTGAATGAATAAGATCATCTAGGTACAAAACGTACAAATGCTCATTTTCCTAAACAGAAAATATACAATTCAGTACCGTGGGTCATTACAAATAGATCGAATGAAACAAGTATACCTATATGAAAATCATACATCTGTCTGTCTCTCTCTCTCTCTCATGTATATATATATATATATATATACACGCACGCACGCACGCACGCACACACACACACACACACGCACACACACACAACACACACAAGCTAAAGCCCACATTCGCAACAGGTACAGGTAGCATATATAAATCTAAGTTGATAAAGACCTACGTACAAATGTTGTAATGAATGCAGTGAATATAATCAGGCTGGCTGATTAGGCTGTGTTAAACTGAAGTAGATAATGTTTTCATCGCTTTCTTCAATGCAGAGTTTGGTTTGATGAAGCGAATAGTTTTGGGTAGACAGTTCCATTCTCTGGAGGCAGTGAATGAAGAGGCATTTTCTCCCAGCGCCTTTAAGGGGGGTTGATGAACGTAGATGAGCAGAGGGGTTGAAATGAAGAGGAGGGCAAACAGTACATCGGAAATATAAGCTGGCCAAGACTGAGAAGACGTTGTAGCAAATGAGGGATGGCATGTACTGAATGCGTGCTTCAGTAGGTGGCCAATGCAGGGTTCGTAAAAAGCCTCGCAGCTGAGTTTGGCACCCTTTGAAGCGTGTCTACCACCTTTTAGGACATCCAGCAAGAAAGGCGATGCCAAAGTCTGGTCAAGACAAGACAAAAGCACAGAGCAGTCTTTGTGCTGCTGAAGGCCGCCAGCTAGTAACGAATGGAATTTATCTGGCGGACAGCTGCACAAGCAGATTTGCAGACAGGCATTGTGTGCTTGTGGAGTTACACGTCACCAGAGACAATGAATCCTAGGCAGCAGACAGAGGGGGAAACGCAATGTCCAAGTTTCCAACATGGACAGTGAATGGCGTGGGGACACACGACAGCATATACATACAGGCCAAGATGGTTCCATCCAAAGTCCTCACAGTTATGGAATAGCAGAAAAAAAAGCGCAGTTACAGTAAACACTGTATACATTTTAAACATGGATCGTGACACAGTAAACGCCAACAGGACATGTGTTACACATACCTCATGACATACAACAGACGTCAGCAATGAGTCTGACATAGTTATGACACTGTATGTATCAATGAGACACGTGGTAAACATAGTTAAAGGCACGCTAGATATGTGTTGGACATAGTTAAAGGCACGCTAGATATGTGTTGGACATAGTTAAAGGCACGCTAGATATGTGTTGGACATAGTTAAAGGCACGCTAGACATGTGTTGGACATAGTTAAAGGCACGCTAGACATATTTAAACATAGTAAAGGCACGCTAGACATGTGTTAAATATAGTTGAAGGCACGCCAGACATGTGTTAAACATAGTTAAATGTATGCTCGACACGTGTTAAACATAATGATGGCACAGGTGGCGTCAGTAAAATGTGTGTTAAACATAGTAGTTGCACAGCAAACATCAGTAAGATATGTTGAACATGATCATGACACAGCAGACAGCAACAAGACATGTGTTGAACATGATCATGACACAGCAGACAGCAACAAGACATGTGTTGAACATGATCATGACACAGCAGACAGCAACAAGACATGTGTTGAACATGATCATGACACAGCAGACAGCAACAAGACATGTGTTGAACATGATCATGACACAGCTGACAGCAACAAGACATGTGTTGAACATAGTTATTGTACAGCTGACATCAACAAGACATGTGCTGAACATAGTTATTGTACAGCTGACATCAACAAGACATGTGTTGAACATAGTTATTGTACAGCTGACATCAACAAGACATGTGTTGAACATAGTTATTGTACAGTTGACAGCAACAAGACATGTGTTGAACATAGTTATGTACAGTTGACATCAACAAGACATGTGTTGAACATAGTTATTACACAGCAGACATCAACAAGACATGTGTTGAACATAGTTATTACACAGCAGACATCAATACGACATGTGTTAAACATGATCATCACACATTAACCATGATCATCACACAATAAAGCACAGTCATTACACATTAACATAGGCAAGACATGTGTTAAACATAGTCATGACATAGTAGACATCATCAAGACATGTGTTAAATATAGTCATTACACAGTAGTCATCAATAAGACATGTGTGAAACATAGTCATGACATAGTAGACATCATCAAGACATGTGTTAAATATAGTCATTACACAACAGTCACCAATAAGACATGTGTGAAACATAGTCACGACATAGTAGACATCAATAAGAGATGTGTTAAATACAGCCACTACTCAGTAGACATCATTACGTGTGTTAAGATTTGTCATCATACAGAAAAAAGATAGTCATTCACAGTAAAACATTGTCACTATACAGTATACATCATCAAGACGTGTGTTCAGATTGGTCATTGTACAGAAAAAGATAGTCATTACACAGTAAAACATTGTCACTACACAGTGGACATCATCAAGACATGTGTTAACCATAGTCATTACTCAGTAAAATGAAATCATTGCACAGTGGACATCATCATCAAGACATGTGTTAACCATAGTCATTACTCAGTAAAATGAAATCATTACACAGTGGACATCATCAAGACATGTGTTAAACACAGTCGTAACACAGGCATGACACAGACACACAGACTGTGCATGACAAATGAGTGTCGAAAATGTGTTACGTTGGTACTGGAAAAATAGCGTAGATCTACACACATATGCACGCGCACAGACACACAGGCACAGACACACAGACACAGACACACAGACAGACACACAGACAGACACAGACACACAGACACACAGACACACACAGACACACACACACACACACACACACACACACACACACACACACACACACACACACACACACACACATACACACAAAAATACGCACGCACGCACGCACACAGAATAGTCATAGGGGTGGGGGGGGGGGGGGGGGGGGCGGATGGGGATGGGAGAGAGAGGGCAAGAGACGCGTATGTGTGTGTGTTGCATCCAGTTGCAAATAAAAGTGTCAGTGCACCACACATTACTACAGGAATAAACCCAGGCGCTTTGTATCAAAAGTTAAAACACTAAAACCAGCAGGAGAACGTCCATCAGAAAAAAAAAATATGGACAGTGCATGGTGAGTGGAGTTGTTGGTTTGGGGGAAAAAAGAAGAAAAACATAGACAATGCATGGTGGGTGGGAGTTGGTTTGGGGAAAATAGATGTGAGGGAAAAAATAGAGGGATGGAGGCCCCGCTAAAAAAACAAAAAAAAAAAAAAAAAGAGAAAAGTGTGGAAAAAAATTAAAGGTTGGAGCCCCCTCCCTATCTCCCCCCCCCCTCCACACACACACACACACACACACACACACACACACACACACACACACACACACACACACACACACACACACACAGCCATGACACAGGAAACATTAAGGCACATGTTGAGAAGAGTAATGGACCCAATAATAAGACACGTGTTGATATTATCATGACACAATACACATCTATAGAGTGAAAAATGACAATTGACGGCACACAAAATACACACATTGTTGCAACATGGCACACATTTAGACCTAGAGCTGAAAATTATCTCCCTTCGCCTGCCACATTCATGGTTTATCAACCTCTCTATATGGGAGGGCTGTTCCGACACTGGTTCAGTGGTTCAGGTGCTGTTGCCAAACCGAGGGTCACGATCGCTTCAAAGCTATAAAACCATGCTGTACAATAGCAACACGATATGACCCTAACAACGTTCACATCCATTAAACTAACCGACAACAACATTTCCGTTTGGAAACAACGCTATGGCATTTTCGGTCACCATACATTACAGTGTCATCAGAAATAACATGATCATAATGAAATCATACATAGAAACAGTGGGCTGTAAAGGCTGCCAACCGCAGTGATGACGCAGCTTCTGTTTACAGAGAAAACGGAGGGCGGGAATTCCTATGTCCATCGTTGCTGGAAATTGAGATCCGTGTTGACAGAATCCAGAGCTCTACTATCTGAAAAGGATCTCTTTGTGTCATTTTGATTGCAGAGAGAGAGAGAGAGAGAGAGAGAGAGAGAGAGAGAGAGAGAGAGAGAGAGAGAGAGAGAAAGGCTAATGATACGATTACGCTCTCATTCTTCCATTCGTACATTATGATTCGATTGTTTCTTTTTTTTTTTTTTTATTTGTAACCCATTTGTAACCCGATGCATGCACCGGAAGGCCAAGTGCTAACTTTAATCCTTTGCATTCAATACTTTCAAGCTTTTTTCAATAGGTATTTAGAAGCGCTAAAGATTACTTCTTTGGCATATGTTATTTTCGACCTCATTAAAGATTTACATAGAGTTATCAATGTAGATGAATTCTGTCCCTATTTTTCCTTAGAAATAATGTAAAAGAAATTTAATGTTTTCCTCGCCTTTGTTAAAAAAATATTCAACATGAGCGTTCCATGATAGTTTAGATGTAAAATGGACTCCTAGGAATTTAACTTCTGTTACGTATTTTAAAGATGTTTCGCCCAATGTAAAAACAGGCAGTTTATTTGTATTATTACCACTATATTTGTTTTTTCAGTAGAAAAGTTTGATCCATTTAACTTCACGTATCTATTTATTTCGTCTTGATAGATCTTTTTGATAAAATTTATATCATGCTGTAGAGTTTTCTTTTTAAGAGCTACTTCCATCCACATGCATATGTCGTCTGCATATTGAACGAGAACTACTTTTTTAGACAAACTTATTTGGCAAATCATGCAATAGCAATGAGAAAAGAAGCAGAACTAACACTGACCTTTGAGGGATTCCCATCGACAAAGTTGTACTGGTGGAATATGTTTTCCTGCTCTTATTTGTATTAGGCCTACCCTATCTTTCAGAAAGCATTTCACATAATTGTATATATTTCTGATAGTCCAATATTTTTAAGTTTGTTTTAGCAACTGTGAATGCCACACTTGATCGTAAGTCTTGTTTATGTCAAAAAATGTAGCCAGGACACATTTACGTCTTGCAAATTGTTTCTTTATATTTGTTGATAATTTCACTAATATTTCTGTAGTAGATGTCCCTTTCCGAAAGCCAGCTTGATTAATAGGAATAATGTCATTTTTTCACCGTAATGTGCTAGTCTATTCAGGACATTTTTTCTGATAGTTTACAGATGTGTGATGTTAATGCTATAGGTCTGTGTAATTGTTAGGATCGCTAGAAGACTTTCATTGTTTATGAACTGGGACAACTATTGTCTGTGTCCATATTTTGGGCATGTCGCTACTGTTCCAACGAGTACTTAGCAAAGCATGAAGAAAAACTACAAGATTTTCAGGTAAATTCTTTAGCATCTGATTAGATATTGCATCTAAACCAACTGATGATTTCCTTAGTGGAATAGCTTTGGTGGATTCTTTTACCTCGTGTACAGTAATAGGAGCATTAATATTAATGCTATTATCTGGTGGTGGATCACCATATGTTATATTATTTTCTTCTTTTCTCTATAAGTTCAGTCAGAGTTTGTTAGACCCTCAGGGCAGCTGACATCAGCGAATAGGTTTACAAAAAAACTTCTGCTTTCTCTTCAGCAGTGGGTAGATTGTTGTTATCTATTTTCATGGGATATTGTGGTGATGTCAATCCATTTTTCATAGCTTTCAGTTCTTCCCATACTTTTCCCATGTCCTTACATTTTTTTTTTACTTCAGAGCAACACAAAATCATTCCAATGTTGCAATTTTGCATATTCTATTGCATCATCACTTTCTTTACCCGTCTTTTCATATTTTCATGATTACTTGTTGATCTCTTTTTACAATATATCTTAGATCTTTTCTTTTTTTTCTTGTTATTTGCGCGTTCACATTCCTTGTTCCACGACACATTTCCATTGGTTTTTAGATTTTGTGCTTTTTATTTTGGGGGGGATGGATATATCTGCTACTGTTCTAATAAATTCACAAAATGTATCATACTGATCGTCTATATTATCTTCAGCAGGATAATCTAAATATATGTTTTTAAAGGTGTCTTTGAAAAGTGACCAATCTGCGCACTTGTAACTGTACTTTGGGATACTATCTTCTGTGTTTTCTTGTTCTGCTGCTATGTTATTAAAAGATATTATGACTGGAATATGATCTGATCCTAAAAAGAGTCATCTCCCGTTTCCCACACTGCGTTGACTACCAATGATGGAGATACAAGAGTTAAATCAATGGCTGAGGGATTACGGTTAGCTATATCTGGAATACGAGTTATATTTCCATTATTCAGCATGTAAAGAACATAATCCGCAAGGTTATCTAACAAACGGTTATTAGAAATATATATGAACAACCCTTATCCCCAAAAGGGGCATGTGCATTAAAATCACCCCCTATACCCACTTATCCGTTTTTGTTCTTGGAACCCTTTCAACCGTTCAGTGTTCTTATTTATCAGGACCTTTTAAAGATAAATTGAAGCAACATTTAAGAATCAAGGATGAAGCAAACTTCATCATGGCTGCACAGCATGACACAGAGGGAATATTATTAGATACTAGTGGAGTTCTTTCACAAACGTCCAGGTCTTCACGCACATAGAAAGCTGTTTGCACTCTGTCTACACATTGTTCGTAAACGGAGGGTGGTGGTAAAGTCCAGGTAGATGTGTGTGTGTGTGTGTGTGTGTGTGTGTGTGTGTGTGTGTGTGTGTGTGTGTGTGTGTGTGTGTGTATGTGTGTGTGTGTGTGTGTGTGTGTGTGTGTGTGTGTGTGTGTGTGTGTGTGTGTTTGCCTGTATAGACAGTGTGTGTGTATGTGTGTGTGCGTGTGTGTGTGAGAGAGAGAGAGAGAGAGAGAGAGAGAGGAGAGAGAGAGAGAGAGAGAGAGAGAGAGAGAGAGAGAGAGGGGGGGCAGATATCACCGAGACATAGAAATCTGAAGAAACACGAGGGGAAATTCCCCAGACCAGGCACAAATACATACGACGGTGCCCAAAGTTATGAGATGTGGGAGAAAGTGATTCACTCAGACAGTCAGTCTGAGTGCCTTCTCTTCACACCCACCCCTGCCCACCCTCAACATCCATCTGTACCAACATGTGCTTTCTTACCAACTCATTAATTGATTTTTCACTTTTCTTCTCTACGATTTTTCTCTCTGTCTGTCTTTCCATCTGTCTGTCTGTCTGTCTGCCTCTCTCTCTCTCTCTCTGTCTGTCTGTCTCTCTCTCTCTCTCTCTCTCTCTCTCTCTCTCTCTTCTGTCTCCCTCTCTCCTCCCCCCTCCCCCACATTCTCTCGTCTTAAAGAGACGGGCACTACTGATTACAATACTTGTTGTGGTTTTTTTTCCTGTACTCCCTTGTCTACTGGACGCTTACGATCATTTTTTCTTCTCTCGTTTTTTCTTTTCTTTTCCTCACATCTCTTATCTCTTTAGTTCTGATATGGAGGCACCCATTATTCTATTTCAATTTTTGTGGCACCGTTTCTCTCTCTGGTCCTGCTAATTGGTCACTTATATTTATACTATTTTTTTTTCTGCGTTTTTTGCCCGAATATCATCTTGATAGCCGGACATATATAATAATCCTAGTTAAGATTTTGGGCACCCTTGTTCTCTCTATTCCTGTGAGTTGACGGTTATGAATATTGCATGTTTTTTGTGTGTGCGCCTTTTGTCTCTCTGGTCCTTTCACTTCTCATTCGGGAGGTGCCCTTTGTCTCTTTGTTCATATTTGGAAACATAATCATTCAGCTGCATTTTGATCATCCTTTGTCTGGTCATTACCTCTCAACATAAGTATTATTCTCTCTTTTTGTACTCCCAGTTCTCATACAACAGGGAGTACTTTACAATGGAACGAACGAAGAAATGCTCTGTGTGTGTGTGTGTGTGTGTGTGTGGTGTGTGTGTGTGTGTGTGTGTGTGTGTGTGTGTGTGTGTGTGTGTGTGTGTGTGTGTGTGTCTGTCTGTCTGTCTGTCTGTCTATCTGTCCGTCCGTGGTCAAAATGTGTTCCACTCGCTCCAGACAAAACTGCTGGACCGATCTTTCTGAAAATTTGTAGATATGTTCATTATGGGTCACGGATGATGCTTGATGTTTTATTCTACCAGAATAGCCATTACTAAAGGCTATAAATGATAATTTTGTGATGTACAGTTTAAGCAATAACGGTTTATAAACTTAAGTGTAAGCACACTTTGTAAGCTCCTCGGTAGTATAGTGGTGGTTAGTATCCCCGCCTGTCACGCGGGGGACCGGGGTTCATTTCCCCGCCAGAGAGAGCAGCTTGTTTTTTTTCTTTTCTCTTACACACAAAATTTCTACCACCAAAAGGGGACAAAGTGCTATAGTGACTGATTTTTTTTTTTTTTACTACTGTAGTGTACGTTTATCTGCTTTGCGTCTTGTTTTTATCTATTTCTTTTTTGGCGCCCTTTTTCTCTCTGTGATGTTGCTAACTAGATACTTGAATTATTCTGTCGAGTTTTTCTGTTGACTTTCAGTCATTCTTTATCTCTCTGGTTTTGATAACTGTACTGTGATAATTCTGTAGCTTTTCTGCACACTTTATCTGTCTATAATAAGGATAACTGTATCTGTCTATAATAAGGATAACTGTATCTGTCTATAATAAGGACAACTGTATCTGTCTATAATAAGGACAACTGTATCTGTCTATAATAAGGACAGCTGTATCTGTCTATAATAAGGATAACTGTATCTGTCTATAATAAGGATAACTGTATCTGTCTACAATAAAGATAACTGTACGCATAATTGTGACCCAGTCTCATAATCTGGGGCCAAAGCCTGGTGATCCTCATTGTGTGACAGCTCCTAAAAGATGTTGGGAGTCTGCGACGATAAAGTTTACATCTTCAATTGATCGATTTCTGTAAACATTTTAATCACTAATAATTAATTATGTCAAATCTCAACACCTTTTGCACGCTGCTATGTGGTTCAGGGCCATGACTTTGCACGTGCGACGACAGATCACACTTTTATTCTTTTCTTTTTTTTTGATCTCTGGACATAATAACTGAAAGATTAAGGCCCGTTCTTTTTTTTTTTTTCTTGGAGAAGCGGGAGGAGTCACGTGTTTCCTGTCTGTAGAATTTATGACAGGGCACATATTCATTCTGTGATTGCTATTGGATATATTACATGAAAAAACTCTTCCCCCTCCCCTTTCTCCTTCCGGCTTTCTTCCTCCTTCCATCATCCAACTGGACACAGATTCCTTGAGGTCAGCGCTGCATGAAATGGTTCCCTGCTATCACAGCCAGCCAGCGGCACCATTGTACAGCACCACTGTACAGCACCATTGTACACCACCACTGTACACCGCCATTGTACAGCACCATTTACAACGCCATTGTACAGCACCATTGTATAGTACCATTTACAGCGCCATTGTACAGCACCATTGTACAGCACCATTGTACAGCATCATTGTACAGCACCATTGTACAGCACCATTGTACACCACCATTGTACACCACCATTGTACGGCGCCATTGTACAGCGCCATTGTACAGCACCATTGTACAGCACCATTGTACAGCGCCATTGTACAGCACCATTGTACAGCACCATTGTACAGCACCATTGTACAGCGCTATTGTACAGCACCACTGTACAGCATTGTACAGCACCATTGTACAGCACCATTGTACAGCACCATTGTACAGCACCATTGTACAGCGCCATTGTACAGCACCATTGTACAGCACCATTGTACAGCATCATTGTACAGCACCATTGTACAGCACCATTGTACACCACCATTGTACACCACCATTGTACGGCGCCATTGTACAGCGCCATTGTACAGCACCATTGTACAGCACCATTGTACAGCGCCATTGTACAGCACCATTGTACAGCACCATTGTACAGCACCATTGTACAGCGCTATTGTACAGCACCATTGTACAGCATTGTACAGCACCATTGTACAGCACCATTGTACAGCACCACTGTACAGCACCATTGTACAGCACCATTATACAGCACCATTTGTACAGCACCATTGTACAGCACCATTGTACAGCGCTATTGTACAGCACCATTGTACAGCATTGTACAGCACCATTGTACAGCACCATTATACAGCACCATTGTACAGCACCATTGTACAGCATTGTACAGCACCATTGTACAGCACCATTATACAGCACCATTGTGCAACGCCATTGTACAGCACCATTGTACAGCAACATTGTACAGCACCATTGTACAGCACCATTGTACAGCACCATTGTACAGCACCATTGTACAGCACCATTGTACAGCGCTATTGTACAGCACCATTGTACAGCATTGTACAGCACCATTGTACAGCACCATTATACAGCACCATTGTACAGCACCATTGTACAGCATTGTACAGCACCATTGTACAGCACCATTATACAGCACCATTGTGCAACGCCATTGTACAGCACCATTGTACAGCACCATTGTACAGCACCATTGTACAGCGCTATTGTACAGCACCATTGTACAGCACCATTGTACAGCACCATTGTACAGCACCATTGTACAGCAGACTATTTGACAGGCAGCAAAGCTGCAGAGCATGCAAGCAGGCTTTGTCCATTAGCATCATTCCCAGACAAGGGGTGCAGGTGGAAGCAGTCCTCCTAGCAGCCAGCTGACGGACTGGCACACATTCCTGTCGGTGGTCTGCACGTCTCCAGCTGTCTCCATGGACCGTGCTGTGAGTGTCGGTGGTCTGCACGTCTCCAGCTGTCTCCATGGACCGTGCTGTGAGTGTCGGTGGTTTGCACGTCTCCAGCTGTCTCCATGGACCGTGCTGTGAGTGTCGGTGGTCTGCACGTCTCCAGCTGTCTCCATGGACCGTGCTGTGAGTGTCGGTGGTTTGCACGTCTCCAGCTGTCTCCATGGACCGTGCTGTGAGTGTCGGTGGTCTGCACGTCTCCAGTTGTCTCCATGGACCGTGCTGTGTGAGTGTCGGTGGTCTGCACGTCTCCAGCTGTCTCCATGGACCGTGCTGTGAGTGGACAGCACTCAACTGTTGGTGGTCTGCACGTCTCCAGCTGTCTCCATGGACCGTGCTGTGAGTGTCGGTGGTCTGCACGTCTCCAGCTGTCTCCATGGACCGTGCTCTGAGTTTGCCACGGTGGTGGCTACATGTCAGTCAGTGTGTTGTTGAACAAACTCCCGGATGAAAAGGTCCGCACGGGCATTTTCAAAAAAAAAAATCTGCCAGTTTTCTTTTTTCTTTTTATTCTTTTACGTGACGACGGCAAGAACGACCCAGAAGAAGAAAGAAGAAGAAGAAGACCTTACATGTTAGTGCAGAACTATTGTTTCAAGCATTTACTAGAGAAAGCTGCCCATCTTAATATGACACCATCAACTCCTTCATGGTATCAGGAGAATTATGATGCCTTTCGTACAGCAATACATATTCAGCATGATGTTAATCATCAACTCCTTACTTTCCATATTCTGTACGATTTGTAGATGTATTAGAAACAGAAGCTAACATTATGGTTCGCTTTCAATAATAAACTTCTTCTTTTGTGTTTACTGTAAAAGTGGACAATTACTTTGAATACTGTTAGATGTTTAGTGAAGGTAAAAATAAATGAGCAGCGGGTAGCTGGTGGGGTTTCAGTGTTTGGGCATCCATCATAACGGGCGAACCAGCTGTCACACGATTACGAATTTGAGCTTCATTGAGAAGAAAGCATAACTATCTTTATTACTGTTAAATGACGAACAAGTCTTATGAATTCCGTTTTTTTATTTTTTCACCAAAGTTTCAATTCATAAGGCTTTATCACTAGACGATCTGGCATTTGTCATAACAGGAATAGAACCAGCCAGTACATTGAATGCAGATAACGACTCTTATTGAAGTGATCATCTTGTTTTGCGATTGGAATCGAACTATCTCACTACAGTCTACTCAAAATAACATTGTACAATCATTCTGAACAAACCTAGTTCTGAAAAAAATATGAATATTTAGCTTTTGATCGGAATCTGTGTCTAATTTATTTAGAGTGAGGACATTGAAGACTTTTCGTAAAAGAAATGTATAAAAGATAGCTGTTACATGAATTTCTAAATGCATTTGTGTGAGGAAAGCTTGTGTCGATGGCAACCACACTGGTCACGCATGGCAGAACCAAGGATATACAGATGGCAGGTGCCGTGAGGAGGGTGTTCGCGTCATAGGCCCGA
>JADBJO010003264.1:244028-246528 GCA_016801955.1 Conus betulinus
TGGCTGAAAAGCAACGGAGTTAAGTGATGCACTGCTTCGTGAGCTATCAAAAAAAGTAAATTAAGCCAAATGATCGTTAGATAGTTTAAAAAAAGTCAAAGGGATGAAGTGAGTACACCACTTCATTAGCTACATAAACATAAATGAACTCTGATGGGCGCACTACTTAATCAGATATTGGAAAATAAATGGGAAGAGCGCACTACTTATTTAGACAGTCGAAAGTTAATGGAGAGAGCGCACTGCTTAGTAAGATTGTTCAAAATAGATGGATTCAGGTGACGACATCGCTTCGCTAGCTACTTGAATCAATTCGAGAGTCGGTGAGTACACTGCTGCTTTGTGAGATGTTTGTCAGTAACACGGTGTCATCTCTGAAGGCTGTCTTCTCAGATGTTGCACCTAGCCCCAGTGAAGGAGGAGGAGGACCTGATAGATGGTCTGCACAAAGCACAGTGCAGGCAGGTGCACGGCGCACCTCTCCATCGTGAAAGACTTCTACTTGTTCATAATGTGACTGCCTGCCGAGTTTTCGAGCGTTGTTGTAGTGTAAACGGTTAATATGTGTCGTCGCTGCTAACCTCGTAAACAACACTCAAGTGGGTTAATGCTAACGTTCGCTTTTCCTCCATTAGCGTGCGTATATCTGTGTGTTTGGTATTTGTGGGGAAAGAGGATTTGTTGGGGGCGAGAAGAGCACGTCAAGAATAATCCCTCACGTGTCATAAAAACAGGGATACATTGACAAACGAAAGCCAGAAATCGTTGTCTAACTGGTCCAGTCATCAAAGAGTATACAGACAATCTGTTTTTACGAATTAAAAAGAGAAAAGGGGAAACGAGGGGGGAAGGAGGAAGAAAAGAAATGGAAAGTGAAGGAAGATTTTCACTTTTGACTTCTTGATATTTTGGGCAAAGAAGGATTGTGAAACTCTGTAAAATAAGAGAGAAAAGACAAGAAAGAGAAGGTGGGGGGCTGGTTGGTACGCTCGAGCTCGAACGCGTGAAACAGAGAGAGAGAGAGAGAGAGAGAGAGAGAGAGAGAGAGAGGAGAGAGAGAGAGAGAGAGAGAGAGAGTTTGCAGTTTGTGTGTGTGTATGTGCAGGCGGGCGCTCGCGCACGCTCACGCGCGCCTGTCTATCTGCGTGTGTATGTCCGTGTGTGTGTGTGTGTGTGTGTGTGTGTGTGTGTGTGTGTGTGTGGTGTGTTTTCTGTCTGTCTGTCTGTCTGTCTGTCTGTGCCGTGATCAAAGTAGACATGTGTTTTTTTAAAGAACAAAACGCAACAGAGTCTAGCCTTTCTGTGAAGATTGTGCTTGTTTGTTTCCTACTTTTTTTTTTTTTTTTCGGTTCTTTTGTTTAATTCTGTTGCTTTTTGCTTGATTGGCTCGGGTTTTCTATTGCAGGGTGGGGTGGGAAGGCGATTTTTATTACGTGTGTATGGACCTAGGTGGTCATTTTTCTTGTTTTCGCTTAGGAAATTGGATGGGATGGTTTTTTTTCTCTTCCTTCACAAATATTGCCTCTGTCACAGATTATAACAAAGGCAATATTTCGAGTTCTTTCCTTTCCTTTATCTGCTGCTTCAAGATGAAAAAATAAAGGCAATTTTGGGGCACTTGTTACCAACCAAAGCGCGGACAGCCATCAATACCATGGATTGCCCTGTTGGCATCATGGCCTCCATCATCTGCTGACCAGATGCTTCTGTCCATCAGCGGTGAAGGATGTAAACTGCCCACACACGTGTGGACACAGACCCGTCAGCAACGTATGAAGCAAAGGGACGCAAAGGCTGCTCACTTAATGCATTCCCTGCACAGGTGAAAACTGCGTCCTCTCTCTCACCTTGTCAGACAATCTTCTTATGAAAAATGCGGATAACAGTTCAGGGTTGTGGTAGAGGTGAAATAGTAACAATGCAGTTTGAATAGATGGAAATCGTCTTGTTTCTGTGAAAAAGCTTTTAAATATGAAAAGAAGACTTTGCCTTTGGGTTTGATGAATAACTTCAATGCTAGATGTCAACAAGGATAGTGGAAAATATTCATGACTTGTGGACTTCTTGAGTTCCTATGCTACTGTTAGGGGGAAAGAGATCTAGAAGTGAAAAACCCCCAGTAGATGACGGACAAAAGTCATGTTGATTGTGTTTGCTCATAAAGGAGACAAAACATTGGAGCTGTCTCAAATTCAGGCAGGGTCTGTCTGACTTGCTGAACTGTATAGATAATTTGTTTTAAAGAGAGCTGATGTTTTAAGAGACGTTACATGTAGCGTTGAGTGTAATAGAAACTACGCAGGGGGTTTTGTCCTCATTCATAACTGCAGAGTGGAACCAAAGATGTATCTTTCACTTTTCAGTATCTTTCGGTGGAGCAGCTTACCTTTGGGTCAGAGATTTTGGCTGGCTGTTGCAGGCGATTGAAACCCCTTTCTTTTTTTTCTTTCTTTCTACATACGCTTAGGTTCGTGGTGTGTGTGTGTGTGTGTGTGTGTGT
>JADBJO010003264.1:251528-255937 GCA_016801955.1 Conus betulinus
TTCTTCTTCTTTTCTTCTTCTACTTCTTCTCTTCTTCTTTTCTTATCTCCTCCTCTCCTCCTCCTCCTTCTTTCTTCTCTTCATTCTTCTTCTTCTTCTTTTTTTTCTTCTTCTTCTTTTTCTTCTTCTCCTCCTGAGTTCTCCGAAAAATCCTCCTCCTCCTCCTTCTCCTTTACTTTCCTTCTTCTTTTTTTCTTCTTCTTCTTCTTCTTTCTTCTTCTTCTTCTTCCTCTTCTTCTTCTTCTGTTTGTTATTCCCCTTTTCGTTCGTTCTTTTTCCCAATCTTCTTGTTCTTTTTTCTTCTTCGCCTCCCTCTGCCTGTTCTTTCTCTTTTCTCCTTCTTCTTTTCTTCTGTTTCTTCTTCTTCTTCTTCTTCTGTTTCTTCTTCTGTCTTCTTCTTTCTTCTTCTTCTTTATCTTCTTTCTTTATTGTTTCTGTTCTTATTTCTTCTTTATTCTTCTTCTCTTCTATTTTCTGCTTCTATTCTTCTTCTTCTTCCTTTCTGCTTCTATTCTTCTTTTCTTCTTCTTCTTCTTCTTTCTTCTTCTGCTGCTGCTTCTTGCTTCTTCTTCTTCTTCTGCTTCTATTCTTCTTCTTTTCTTCTTCTGCTTCTCTTCTTCTTCTGCTTCTCTTTCTTCTTCTTTTCCTTCTTTTCCTTCTATTTGCTTCTCTTCAGAGGTTATATGATTTCTATTTCCTTCTCCTTCTTCTTCTTCTTTATTGTTGTTGTCGTCGTTTCTCTCTTTGTCTCTGATTTTTTTTTTCTTCTTCGTTTCCTGACAAGAACGACGAAGTATACTATTGGATATTTTTTTCACCATGTGATAGCTTTAAATCCCATCGTCCAGGAAGCTAAATTCCGTCTTCGGGAATGTCTAAACATGACGCCAGCGTGCACAATATGATTTCCTTGAAGAAAATTGGGTGCCACCCATGGCACAAACACAGGACGGCCTACTCTTCCACACTGCGATGGGACTTTTAACATGTTTCTTTTTTTTCTTTTTTTCATAGACTAAACGTTTACATCTGGTGCCTTGTCTTAAAGTCTCGTCCATAAAGTTTGGTCGGGTGGGAGAGGGGGAGTGTGCGCAGACATTTTATTTAGGAGAGATATGATTTCCTCTTCCCGCGCTATATCAAGCGGGAACTGAAACCCAGAATCTGTGGATTAAGACAGCAATGCTTTACCCCGCCAGGCCCACCACTGGCAAACATTTTGAGGCCTGGGGGAAAGTCACAGACAAAACAGAGGCCTGGGGAAACGTCAGACAGACAAACAGAGGCCTGGGGGAAACGTCACAGACAAAACAGAGGGCTGGGGGACAAAACGAGGCCTGGGGAACAGACAGACAAAACAGAGGGCTGGGGGGAAACGTCACAGACAAAACAGAGGCCTGGGGAAACGTCACAGACAAAACAGAGGGCTGGGGGGGAAACGTCACAGACAGAAACAGAGGCCAGAGGCCTGGGGAAACGTCACAGACAAAACAGAGGCCTGGGAAACGTCACAGACAAAACAGAGGGGCTGGGGAAACGTCACAGACAAACAATAGGGCTGGGGAAACGTCACAGACAAACCAGAGGACCGGGGGGAAACGTCACAGACAAAACAGTCCATAACCTACAAGCAAACAAACAAAAATACAAATAACCAGTGTCCAAAATGGGGCATCATTTTTTTGTTTGCGGACGCCAAACTGACAGAATATATGACGAACATTGTCCACAAGCGACCAAGGATAGTGCGAATTACAAATTTAAGTCCACAACACAAAAACAAACAAGGAAAGTTTTATCAATTTTTTTTTAACTTTCAGACGCTACAAACAATCACACACCACCAGTGCCTCAAACAACACTCCCAGGGTCGGAGTCAGCACAAGAATGACAATGTATGACAGATGGATACGAAAGTGAGGACAGGTGAAAAGCAATGGGCACGACAGAGAGAGAGGAAGGAGAGAGAGAGAAGAGAGAGAGAGAGAGAGAAGGGAGGGAGAGAGGAGAGAGAGGGTAAAGCGGAGACAATGGAGGTAGGGGAGGCGGGGACAGAAGAAAGTGGGCAGGTGGATATGGGTAAGAAAGTAGCAGCTTAAAATAGCAACATAAGAAAATTCACAGGAACAAAGTAATATAGTACACAGACAGGCGATGTAACAGACCGAATGTGCGACTAGAAGCAATGCACAGCAAATAGTCGCTATGTGGTAGCAAAGACTTCAGGGTTATATATACACAGACGGAACTTCACCGTATGTGAGAGCGAAGAAGAAAAGGCCAAAATTTCTGACCATAGAGTAAGCTTTCCTCCCTAAATATACATCTTTGGTCCGAGTCTGCAGTCACGAATGAAGCCCCGAACGCCCTATATTCTCTATTACGCTCAAAGCTACATATAACATCTCTCGAAACATCAACCCTCGTTAAAACCAAATTCACTGAACACTCCAGCCCTTGAGACATGCTATGTCTGACTTTGAGTCAGCCCAGTGCTTTTTGCTTTATGTACAGTCAACTGCAATGTCTTGTTTGCTTTATGTACAGAGTCAGCCCCAGTGCTTTGTTTGGTTTATGTACAGAGTCGGGCCCCAATGTTTTGTTTTTGCTTTATGTACAGTCAGCCCCAATGCTTTGTTTGCTTTATGTACAGAGTCAGCCCCAATGCTTTTGCTTTGCTTTATGTACAGAGTCAGCCCCTATGCTTTTGTTTGCTTTATGTACAGAGTCAGCCCCAATGCTTTGTTTGCTTTATGTACAGAGTCATAATCGACATGTTTTGTTTGCTTTTTACAGAGGTCGAATACAAGCTTTGTTTGCTTTCTTAATCTGTTTCACCTAAATCAAATACAAAAGGACTTGCCACTAAAAAGCGATGGCATGTCATTTCCTATTCAAACTGCATTGTTACTACTTGACCTATACCCGTAACCTCTGACCTGACCCTACAAACCAACCAGCTAAGGTCTCTGACCCCTAAGGTCAGTTGCTCTGCCTAAAATTACATCTGTACCTCTTCCTCGTACAGAGCGGTGAGTTGGGTCAAACACAACATCGAGACCAAAAAAAAAAAAAACGTGAATAGTGTTGAGACAGAAAAAACCAGAATTCAGTGGCCTGAGACAGAATGTCCCCAGAGTCCAGAATAGTCGTGTCCGAGACAGAAAAACCAGAATAACGTCTGAGACAGAAAAAAAACGAGAATAAGTGTCTGAGACAGAAAAAAGAGAATACGTGTCCGAGACAAACAAAACAAAAAACCGAGAATAGTGTCGAGACATAGAAAAATGAGAATAGTGGTCCGAGACAGAAAAACCAGAATAGTGTCCGAGACAGAAAAACCAGAATAGTGTCCGAGACAGAAAAACCAGAATAGTGTCTGAGACAAGAAAAACCAGAAATAGTGTCTGAGGAAGAAAAAACCAGAATAGTGTCCGAGACAGAAAAAACCAGAATAGTGTCTGAGCAATAGCGTCTGAGACAGAAAAAACGAGCCTAGTGTCTTATAGAACGATGGAAGGGACGCAATTTTGTTTTATCTGTGGAGCAGGTGGTTTAAGCAGCGCTAGCCCCTCCGGTCCCTTCCCTTTTCTTCGGAAGCCTCTTTAGGAGGTACGATCGAGTTAAACACGTTGGTTGGGCAGTTTTCACCCTTCACGGCTTGACGGCATCGTACCATATGCGTCCGGCAAGCGATGCAGGACCCTGGTGCCGAGATGGCTAACACGCCATGGACATCTGAGGGCTGTCTGCACGCTTGTGCTTGGTAAACATACCACATCCAGCAACTAGCAGTCCGTTCTTTTCCTTGGAAGCCAGCAGATATAGCGAAGCACGACAGGAGGTCGACAATACTTGCCATTTGTTGTGAAGTGTCTTCTTGAGTTGGTATAGAGGCAACAAAAAACAAAAACAAAATCCCGCCCCCTTATTTGGCAACATCAAAACAAAGAGCCCACATAACCCCCCTAACCCACAGCATCCCCATCCCACCCCCCACCCCCTCTATACAGCGCGCGTGTACACCCATCAACAAACACACACCACCAACACACACACAAAAACACACAAACACAATTGATTGACTGACGATTGACGGAAAAACCATGTTACGTCAGATAACATGCGTTGTACTCATTTTAACAAAGAAAACTTAATAACTTCTGAGAAGCGAAAATAATACAAATAACCATGAATGACATACAAAATAATAAAAGAGAAAACTCTTAACAGGGATGCAGTACAATAAGACATTGTCATGTAACAACCAAATACATCCTACAACTGCTACTGAAAAAAAATTACAAACCTCGCATCTCGCTCTCTCTCTCTCGCTCTACTCTCGCTCTCTTGAATTTTCTCGCACAACCACATTAACCCTTCCATCATCCTCCACGCTTCTTAAACGT
>JADBJO010003265.1:0-21634 GCA_016801955.1 Conus betulinus
AATCAAATGCCTTCTTCAGATCTACAAAAAAAGCATAGAGTTCACCTCCTTTCTTAGATAGACACTTTTCAACGATAGCATTAAGTGTAAAAATATGATCTGTTGTGGAGTAGCCACGTTTGAACCCAGCTTGTGACTCTGTCAAGTTTTTGTTTTCTTCAACCCATTTAACTAATCTCCGATTCAATACAGACGTATAGCATTTAATTACTAAACTCAATAAAGAAACATCCCTGTAGTTATATGATAAGCTATTATCTCCTCTCTTAAAGATTGGCACAATAATTGCCTCAGCCCATTGTTTCCGGGTATGTTCCTTTATCAAACAGTGTGTTAAACAACTTTGTAAGAAACTTCACTGTAGAGCTGTCTATTGATTTTAACATATCCACAAAGACATTATCTGGCCCAGAGGCTTTCCCTTTTCTCATTTTTGTACAGCCCTGCAGACTTTATGTTCCGAAATGGCTCTGTTAAGTTCGTTGATACCGTTATTAGTTTGCTCAGCCTGTATTCGATCGTGTGTTGGATCCTGACCAGTTGTGACTTCGTTCTCGTTAAACAGACATTTGAAGTGAACATACCACTGTTTTCAGTTATTTCTTTACAGAGTCCCGTCTTTCTTCTTCCTAAATTTTTTTTTTTTTTTTTTTTTTTTTTTTTTTTTTTTTTTTTTAGAAATTTGTTTTAGTTCTTTCCAGAAATGTTTGCTACTGTTGCTCCTGGAAGCCAGCTGCCTAGCTTTATCGCGTTTATAATTCGTTTGCTTTGACCTACTTAGATC
The DNA here is from genome assembly GCA_016801955.1 of Conus betulinus. NCBI lineage: Eukaryota > Metazoa > Mollusca > Gastropoda > Neogastropoda > Conidae > Conus > Conus betulinus. The sequence continues at coordinate 785 of JADBJO010003265.1, forward strand.
TTTATATTCTTTGCGAGCTGTAACGTATAGCAGTCGATCATTGGTTTTTCTTCGGTTGTCTGAACCTGTCTAGAAGTTGTCTGGTAAAACGTTTTGCGAAGCTACAATCCGCATCAAACCACTGAGGTTCTTTCGTGTCACTATTAATAAAAAAAATGCACTTTTTGATACACTCACTTGCCTTTAACAATGCAGCCGTAAATTGCTCCAGTACTTGGTCAACCAACATTATTATCTAGGAGACGAATGCATTATTACAAATCTCTTCAACTTCATTTGAATGAAAGGTTTCCGTAAAACTGGCTTCCTTGGTGGGATCCCAAACTATTTTTTCAATATTCCTGATCTTTGATGCAGTATTACCACACCCAGTGGTTTCCTTTGTACAAAGAGTCAATGCCACAGGGAAATGTGGTGAATCAATGAAGGAAAGGACATTCAAAGACTTACCACATCTTCACTACACAGATCTTTGGACATTACAACATAGTTAATTGTACTTCCACCAGAGTTACAAACAAACGTCAATGAGTCATCACAGTGAAATCGACACAGTCCCTTGATAATAACACAATCAACAAGTGTTTAAGATTTGTTTACCGAAAGCATTAGTTTCTTTACCATCGGATTTGCGTTCAAATAAATTATCATCATCGTCACTCGTGTTCATACGATCGCAATAGTTATGTTCCACGTACACATCTGCAAAAAGCGCATTCTCACTACCAGTCCTCGCATTCAAGTCCCCAATTATGATGACTGAGAAATCTTCCGACCAATCATATAAATCAAGAATGCACTGCTCTAACACATCAATACCATTACCGTGTTCTGCAATGTTCCAGCATTTAGGCTACTGTCATACAGGTGAATATACAGACAAACCAAAAAAACACGTTTTTATTCACGCAAAATAACGATTTGTCTAGTTCCAAACCCAACATGTGTTCATACTTAATATCAATTCTTCGAACGGATTTTGACAAAATGTTACGTACAAACACCCTCACACAATTCGCTGATATTTTCACGGCTTTAGAAACGTACACATCATAACCTTGGAACGCAGTATAATCGTACTTGTCCGTAGCCACAAATGTCTCATTTAGTGAAAAGATGTCAAAAGTTAGAAGTGATCGAACCACATCTTTAACATCAAGCCTCTGAAACCACCCGTTGCAGTTCCACGTGCGTATCTTCAGTTCGATGGGACTTGGCCACACCCCTATTTCATAATGTTTGTCCTTCCCCCTCTCCCCCATCAAAACTGGCCACCCCCTCCCCCTCTCCCCCCTCTCTGCTGTTGTGCCTGCTCTCTGTCTCTCGATCTGACCCAATGTTGCAGAGTGTGTGTCTGTGCCGACTGTTCAGGCCGGCTCACTGAAGTGGAACGTGATTTTTTGCCGCGTGGTCACGAGAACAGTGCTGTTCCTCCGTGCGCCCCGCGCACTGGATTGTGACGTGTCGGGGTTGGCCTTGGACACGCTCGCGCCGTCACGGTTCGGTTGCCTCCCTCTGGTAACATTCCTATCTAGGTACTCCGACGTGTGCAGCAAATAACTTGTTTGCGAAGATGTGGCTATGCCGAAATCTTCGTCCGTGCGGTCGGGTGGGGGCATGGGTGGGAAGTCCGTCTGCGATCCGCTGAATCCTCCGGCTCGGGATCGTCAAGTGATGCCGCGTCCGCTCGTTTGTCTGTAGCCGTCTTCTGGCTGGGATTTCCTTCACCACTGTCTTCCTCCTCAAGATGCCATGCGGAGATTTTCTTCAGCGTTTTACCTTCTTTTCTTCCAAGTCGAAGGTGAAGATACCATCTCTGGTGAGAAGCTTGTCAAATCTGAGCTTGGGCTTCTCCCCAGCCTCATACAACTCTTTGGCTTTGCTCCTCAGTCCTTGGCGTTTCTGGCGCACCAGGGCAGAAAAGTTCTCCCTGATATACACTTGCAGAATTCAAGATCAAGTATTACTGTTTGTATGACAGCAGCTTAACGACAACAGCGTTGTCATTGTGAGTTCTGTGGGCTCTTTCAATGTGGGCGTCTTGTGTGATCCCCATCCCCTCTCTGACCACTGCCTTGACCTGCCGTTCACACTCGTCCCAGCTCTCCCTGCCCTGTGGTTTCTCTAGCCCGAAGAAGAGCAGATTATTTCGCCTACTGTCGTTTTCAAGATAATCACACTTTTCACACATGACCTTCATCTGTTCAATTAAACTCTCGTTTTTTCCTCTTGAAGCCTGTCGCACCTAGATCTTTGGTCTACAACTTCTTCTTGGAACTGACTATGTTTCTGGTCTATGCTGGCAATCTGATCCGTTCTTCAGGTTATCGATAGCTGAGCTAATCTGTTCAGATTGCTTACCTTGCTTTTCCTCTACTCTTCTTCCGCAGGCTTGCATGTCACGCGTCCCTCTCATCAACTCCTGTAGGTCCGGTGCTACTTGCTGCTTGGACAGGTCAGCCATCTAGGCCGGTTCACCGTTCTATAGATAACATCGAGATAAAAACAAAACAAAAACAAAACAAAAAAAAAAAAACAAACAAAAACTCTGCATGCGTGGAAGGAAGAGTCACGGACTGAGACTATCTAGGCTGATAACATTCCGGTTTGTATTTTGTCGGCAGTTCCTGCCATGAGTGTCTAACCGTAATTTGAAGATGTTGACTGTAGGGGCTGCTACTACGGAGTCAGGAAGACCATTCCAAACATTAATCACTCCAACAGAAAAGTAATTTCCCTGATGTTCAGTCTGTGATGAACTTTGGATAGTTTCAAGGAGTGTCGTCTGCTGTCCCTGTTGGTAAATAGTTCAACCGTGGTTTTATCACTCCGATAAATGCCATGTATAAACTTGTACAAGTCTATCATGTGTCTCCCTTTTTCTTCTGTGCTCCAGGCTTGGAAGTTTGAGAGCAGAGAGACGCTCAGGACAGGGTTTATCTTTAAGAGATGCTGAACGTTTGGTTGCTCTGCGCTGAACATCTTCTACATCCTGGCACAGTGTTTTGTGGTATGGTTGCCAGACAGAATGTCGGTACTCTAGTACTGGTCGTACAAGAGACTTGTTCAGTTGTTGTAAAATGTCTTCAGTCAGGAAGTCAAAGGAGCAACGGATAATGCAAACAACTCTATTTGCTTTAGCAGTTGCCTTGGCCACATGTTCTCTGAAATTCAGTTTGTTGGCAATGTAAACCCCAAGGTCCTTCTCAACTTCACTTTCAGATAGAGTACACGTCTCACCTTTGATGTTTACTTCAGTCATGTGATACGCAGCATCTGACTTCTTGTTCCCCAGTTTTAGGACATGGCATTTTTCAGGGTGAAACTTCAATAGCCATTGTCTTGACCAACTTCGCAGTCTGTTTAGGTCTTCCTGCAAGACATGTGTAGCTCCTTCATCATCACTTCGTGCAAAACCCTTGGTGTCGTCTGCAAAAAGGTGTACAGTGTTTTGAATGAGATTCGGCAGATCGTTAATATACAAGACAAACAAAATAGGTTTTATTCTCCCCTGGGGAATCCCACTCAAGACATTGGCTTCTTGTGACTGTGCGCCATTGACGACAACCTGCTGACGCCTGTTGTGTAGGAAGTCCTGTATCCAAAGTGACATCTTTCCTTTGATACCATGCGCTTGAACTTTCAAAACAAGTCGTCTGTGTGGAACGTTATCAAACGCTTTCTGGAAGTCCATGTAAACAATATCGACTGAACTTCCATCATCTAAGACCTTAGTCCATGTGTCCATGGCGTCAAGAAGCTGAGTGGTGCACGACCTCCCTTTACAAACCCATGTTGTTTCTCACTGACAAGGCTGTTTTCTTCTAGGTGTTTGACAAGTTGTCCTCTTACCAATTTTTCCATTACTTTGCAGAGGATGCCCGTGAGGCTAACTGGCCTGTAGTTATTAGCTAGCATTTTGCTGCCTTTCTTGAAGATAGGTCTGACCCATGTCAACCGCCAATCTTCTGGGATTTTTCCTTCGTTCAAAGATTTTCTGAACAGAATGCCCACTGGAGTGGCAAGAACATCTGCAGTCTTGGACAAAAGCATTGGGTTTAGCCCATTGGGTCCCTAAGCCATACTAGTTTAGATCTGCTAACAGTTTTCTGACCCTCTCAGTATCTATCACAGAGTCGCTTAGCTCTTCGTCGTAACTGCATTCTTGTGGTTCCGGCAGGTCCCCATCCTCTTCTACAGTGAAGACGCTATGAAAGAATGCATTCAAAATCTCAGCTTTCTCTTGGTCCGACTTTGATTTGCAGATATCCTCTTTCTTCAGGTCTGCTACACCACTCCTTGTCTTGGTTTTGCTGCTTACGTATGACCAGAAAGCCTTTGGATTTTGTTTCGTTTGTGCAGCTACTACTTGCTCCATTCGACATTGTGCCTTCTGACATTCTTTCTTAGATCTATTTCTTGCTTTGGCATACAGTTGATAATCTTCTCCATCCCTGGTCTCCACCAAACGGCGGAATAGCTTGTGTTTTTTTCCTCACCGATGTTCGGGTTCCCTTGTCCATCCATTTCTTAAATCATTTGTCGGGGAATTTTGTCTTTGGCACATGTGCTGCTATAGCTGAATTGATCTCATCTTTGATTCTGGTCCACACCTCATTAACGTTCAGGCTACTCAATTCTTTTTCCCAATCAACATCTCCTAATGTGTTTCCCAATTGCACCGAAATCCGTTTTTGAATAGTTGTGCTTAATCTCTTTCGAGTCTTCCTTGCCACTACATGCCAGGTGTTTGAGCAGAGTTGCATGGTCACTTTTTCCTAAGCCAGCACGTGTGTTTATTTCACCGATTGTGTCCTCTCTGTTTGTCAGTACGAGGTCCACAAGTCTAGGTACTCGTCCCTCTCTGATGCGGGTAGGTTCCCTCTGGTGCTGAATCAGATATGAATCCTTGCAGGTATTCAAGAACAGGGAGGCTGGGTTTCCTACTCCTGATCTACACGTTTCTTTATTCCACTCAGTTTCTGGACAGTTAAAATCACCCAAGATGAGTAGATTCCCAGATATGGGTGCTGCTGCCTTTGCTATCAGGTCATTCAACTTGCCTGAATTTTCAACAGAGCTACTGAGCTTCTATACACCACACCCAGGGTCAGCGATTCTCCTCTCTGCAGCTGACATTCAATGAAAATTGCCTCCTGGAAATCAGAGTTCAGATCTTCACACAACGACGGATTCATGTTACGTTTGACATAGAGTGTCACTCCCCTACCGTTCTTCTCAAGATTGTGAAAAAGATCGTAACCAAAGATAGCTATCTCTGACTCTTATACTGCAAAACGACAGGTCTTTGGTTTCACTTCTGTGATGGCTATGGCATCTGCTTCATGTATTTTCTATCATTACTTGTAGTTCTGCTCTTTTGTTTAACAAGGAATCGGAGTTGGTGTACAAACAAACACAAGACTTCTTTCATTCACCAAATGACTAGAAGAGGAAACAATTTTATCTTTTTACACATGACTAGTAGAAAGTTTAAAATTATGTACATCTGATGTCGTTTTGTTCAGGCTTCTTCTTTCTTGTCTTCTGTCGATCTGTGAGGGTACTTCCCTATGTTGACAATCTGTCCGTTTCTTCTCACCCATCTCGCTTGCTCATCCCCCGAAGCCTTGGAGTCTTCCCGTTTCTTCTTCATTTCTTTATACAGGTCCTCATCCTGTTTTCTCTCAGTTGGTGTCATATCTTTTCTCACTGAGACCTTTATACACAACCTGGTGTCCCTGCCTTCTGACTCCCAGTCCAGTCCTCCTTCCTTTCTTGTTTTAATGAATGCCTTTAGTGTTTCATCCCTGGCAGACTGATTTCGAAGGATATCTTATAGGTCTGATTTTGCTCTGCGTCTTGTTCACAGCGGGATTTCCCAGTCTTCAGATATCAACTGGCTGATGAGGTTGATTAATTTCACTCAGAAACTTCTTAACCTTGTCTTTGTCCTCCTCCTTCCTTCCATCAATAGTCTGAGCTGTACTTTCTGGCATCTTAAAGATCAACAGGTTGGTCTGCCTCCGAGCCTTGTCCTCTGCTTCAGCTACATGCTCCTTGTTTTTTTAGTGGCAACAAGCTTCTCTACGTCGTCCTTTTTAAGAGTGTTACTCTCTGCAGACTGGGTTTTCCTTTTGCAAATTGTTCACCACATTTATCATGGGCTTTGTGAATTTTCCCTCTTCAATCATCTTCACCCTATCACAAACCTCAGTTTCTGTTTCTGTAAGTTTGCCAATGTCGTGCTGGAGCTTTGTCATGTTACTGATGAATCTCGCTGCCAGTATGTTGCATGAACTGTTGCAATACCAATGAATCTGTGGCATCTTTAAGTTGCTGTCATCTTGACAACTTCATAGACACCGTCTGTAATAGCCTGACATGAAGCATGAAACCACCTATCACACAGTCCACACTGCACTGACTTGTGGTTGTCTTTTGCTACTTTCTTACAATGACCACATGCACAGTATCTGCTGCCCATGCCGAGCTCTTCCTTGTCGCTGTACTGATTATCGTGGAGTAGACGAATAAAGCCAGGCAAAAATTTCACTCACCTCGAATTCGATAGGTAAATAGGCCAGCCCAAGGAATGAAAGTAGCCACCGGAAGTGCCCCAGATATAGCGTGGGAACAACACACACCAACAAAACCGTATTTGTACGATACTTTTCACCTAATTTGCTTTCCAGTCTTCACATGTTTGTTCCTAATTTCCCTAACAACTTGCAGCTTAAGCTAATTTATGTTTAACACCAACAGTCTTGGGAAATTTACTAATATTCCAGAGCCATCGGTTAAAGAATGTCTGTCCTCCACGCATGCGCTCTACTCCTTTCTCCTATCTATCTCGCTCCTCTTTTCCACCCTCACTCCAGTCAGCACGACGTCTTCTGCCTGACGGTCATCTTCAGTGGTTGGTCCAGGGCCAGGATTGGACTCCACGTCCCCACAAGCCAGCAGATAGCAGGACATGCAAATCAGCACCACAGCAGTCAGGATACCTAAACGTGCACCACAGTAAACTGGGCTCACTGAACGCTGGAACGTTGCAGTTTCAGAAGAGTACATTGCACAGTCTATCATGAGGCACACAAAGTGTCTTTCCATTTCTACCACATCCTTTCATGAGAAACAGCACGCCTATGGGTCTAACAACCGATGATTTACGGCGTAAAATGGCACTCTGAACGGAAACAAACCTGTCTGTCACTTGCCGATACTGTTGCAGACTTACTGGCATGATGATGGAACAATGTAATGTCACCTATCTTGGTAGAAGAGACCCTAAACATTTTTTCGTCAGACTGAATTGCCGTGAGAGAGAGAGAGAGAGAGAGAGCGAGAGAAGGGAGAGAGAGAGAGCTGAGAGAGGGAAAAGAGACTAGACTGGAGCGAGAGGAGTACGGAGGGAGAGGGAGATCAGAGGAGGAGCCTGAGAAGATTAGGAGCGAGGAGATCTAGAGGGGAGAGTTAAGAGAGGGGGAGAGTTAGACGAAAAAAGCTTAAGAGTGGGAGAGATGAGAGACCAGGAGCCAGGAAAGAAGCATTTGGGAGAGGCTCATGAGTACAAAGAGAACATTATTCAATCAGATGTACTAATCACATAAGTTACCAAAAGAAGGACGGAACGATGGCGCAGTTAGAGCAGCGACGCGCGAAAAAAAGGCATGAGACCTCCACACAGGAGAGTCGTTATTCAGTAGTTGGGGAGAGAATTAGGTTCACACATAAAACAGCCAGGCGAAAAGTGAGGAGATGGAGGAGAGAGGAGTTCGATGAGAGGTTTGAGAGAGGAGAAAGGTTAGAGAGGAGCAGGCAGAGCAGAAAAGTGTACCTTGAGCAGTTGGGAGAGTCCACACGGATGTTAGATGAGTGAGTTGAGCAGTTTAGAGAGATAGTTAAGAGGTTCCAACAGACACATGAGGGAGTGACATGTGAGCAGACTGAGATGGAGCAGAGAGGGAGAGGAGAGGCGCGAGGGCGGAGTGAGAGGAGAGAGGGAGTGAGACAGAGTAGCAGGGACAGGAGCGGAGCGGACGGACACAGAGAATGAAGACACACAGTTAGTACAGACAAGCCTAGAGAGGAGAGAGTTAGGATTGGGGAGAGGGATGAGATCTGAGATGGCAAAATACAGGGAAAAAAGACAGGCCAGATTTCAAAGGAGAGAGATGGATGACAGTGAGATGTCAAGATCTTTAGTTTCAAGCGTTGAAGAGAGAGGACGGATGTTATCTATACTGCAAAATTAATGGCATGAATGGGAAAAAAAGATGGGACCTATAAGCATTCCCACACATCAGAGCGAGTCGTCCATGCACAGCATATCCATGCCTATGGTCCAAGGAGGAACAGACATGTTACTACCATCATAACATGACAACAAAAGTGTTTGTGCGCACATGCACGCACGCACGCGCGCGCGCGCGCGCACACAACACACACACACACACACACACACACACCACTGTACAGCCTAGAGGTCTGCAAATCAGATTCTGAGAGAAAAAAAGGTGGATGGGATGGCAGGGGATGGCAGGGAGAGAGAGAGAGAGAGAGAGAGAGAGAGGAGAGAGAGAGAGGAGATTGAGGAGAGAGAGAGAGAGAGAGAGAGAGAGGGCAAGGTAATCGTTCTGTAAGTCAAAAAATGCAGATGCTAAACAATGCAGTATCTTTCCTCTCCACACACACACATGCCCACACACACATGTACACGCACGCACGCACGCACACACACACACACAACACACACCACACACACATGCGCGCGTGCAGACATACAAACAGAGAGAGGAGAGAGAGAGGAGAGGAGAGAGAGAGAGAGAGAGAGGAGAGAGAGAGAGTAATTTCAAATCTAAAAGAATGCTAATGAGTAACACAGTACATACCTATTTCAAGCACTAGTTGTCTACGGATTGTGAACATTTGTCTGCAGAATGAATGCACACATTCAGAATCGGTTCACCCACAGGGCAACCGCTTCAGCTCAAAACGAAAGTAACACGTTTCACGTGCAAGGTCAAAAAGCAAAGCTGTCTTAGCCTCTCGTGACGTACAGATGGCGAGGGAAAGAGGCGGAGCGGTGAACGATGTGAGGGAAGGAGAGTGGGGATGGGTGGTGGGGGGGGGTGGACGGGCGAGTAGAATCAATGCCGATGGCTATACATACAACAGAAGTTCACTACTGTGTAGACATGCATTCATGATTGTGTGTGTATACATTCTTGCATGCCTTTCCACTTTTGCAATTGTATGGCGGTTGAGGGGGCATGCATCAAAATGTTTTGTTTCTGTTTGTATTTTTGTATGTGGGGAGATGTCTCTTCACGGGATGTGTGCGTTGGCGGGATGGGGGAGGGGGGGGGGAGGTGGACGGGGCCCACGGGGACTGGGTGGGGGAGGGAAGAGGGGAGGAAAAGGAGAACAGTTCATGGATGTGAGAACATCTGTGAATTGTTTTCAGCAGTTGATGACTTGATGCCTGGCCTCATTCTTGTCACAAAGTCCCCTGAGGAAGACCAGTTTGGTCGAAATAAAGGGAAGAATTTTACGAGTCTGTTGTTTTTATCTTCATTTTATGTGCGTTTATATACATCAAATCTTTGCCAAGTCAGTACTATGTTGATGAAGAATTGTTAGCCTGCACTTGTTTTTTCCCACTACATAATTGTTTGGCATTCTCTCTCTCTCTCTCTCTCTCTATATATATATATATATATATGTCATATATATATATATATATATATATATATATATATATATATATATATATATATATATAGAGAGAGAGAGAGAGAGAGAGAGAGAGAGAGAAGACAGATGTATACATACATTCACTACTTTCTTATGTAAGCAATTACTATTATGCGTGCATGTGCATTCACTACTGTGTAAATATGCATTCACTAGTGTATATATATGCATTCACTACTTTCTGATGCATTTCCTACTGTGTATATACGCATTGGCTACTGTACATATAAAGCATTCACAGCGAGCATTTCCATAGGGCACAGTTTAACAGATTTTCCTCATTTTCAAATTTGACATAACTATGTGTCTGATTTACCAGCCGCCGTGGCGAAGTGGTTAGCGTCGCGGACTCCCGGCTGGGAGGTCGTGGGTTCGAATCCCATCAGAAGTCATGTGGGTTTTTCTGCCCCGACCGGCTCCTACCCAGAGTTGAGTTGCTGCGGACTCAGTTGGGAAGAATGGGACCACACAGTCGAGTTTCATCCACTAAATGGATGCGTTTCTGAGAGTGTTGCTCAAATTTCCTGACCAACACTGCAGGTGTCTGTATCTCTCGGGCCTGGTTGACGCCGGGATATATTATGAAAGGAAGCGTAGAGTACAGCCCTGTCATGTAGTCTCAGACCGAAATGGAAATCCGTAGCATCATCATAATCATCCTCATTCTCATCGATCAGCATAAAAAAAAAGTCTCAAGTTCTGTGGCCCTTCATGCCCTGCTCTCATGGTGACCTCAGTTTCGATGTCCTCTCCACGTCTGTGGCCTTGGTTTGGTTCCGTCGGGGTCACCGGTATCGGCGAGTCCATGGAGGCTATCGTTGGACGAACGTGGTGGCGCCCTCCGGAGGGAGAGCTCACTCACGCCGGCTCCGCGACTAAGCAATTATTGTCGTCAGTAGGGGGCTTAGTAGGTGGTGTCCTGCGTATGTTAGATCAGAACAGGCGCCACTGAACACCACTGAAGTGACTCGGCGGCGGTGCAGTGTCTCCCCGGTGGGTTGCCTCTTGACGACTTGACATTGACTGCTCCCTGTGGATTGCCGGTGCCGGGGCTGCGGCGGGGGCCGACCGGGGCTGTGGCTGTGAACAGGGTGTCGGAATGAGCGGCGTGGGTGCACTGCCTCTGAGGTGGCGCAGAGGTTGGGACAGCAAAAAAACAAAAAACAAAAAAAAAACCCAAAAAAAAAACCAACTATGTGTCTGAATTCTCTTTTACTTGGGGACACACAAACTAACGGTGAGAACGAGGGGGGGGGTGTGCGCAGGAAGCTGTAAAGGAGATCATTATGTCTACTACACCACATCCGCTAAGTCTCCACACTACTCTGTGCATGATTTAAAGCTGATGGCTAAATGAATTGATAACGAAGGTGACAGAATGTATAAAGTGGTTCCCATGGCTACGACCTAGCTGATGTCCGAGCTGTGTGTGTACAAATATGCTGGACTCTTCAGTCAGTCTGCGTGTGAGTGCGCGCGCGCACACACACACACACACACACACACACACATGCTGGCTCACGCACGCACACACACACACAAACACACACACATGTGCACACACACAAAAAAAAAACACACACATGCACATATACACGCACGCACACACACGCACACACATGCACACGCACACCCACGCACGCACACACACAAACACACACACACACACACACACACAGAGAGAGAGAGAGAGAGAGAGAGAGAGAGAGAGAGAGAGAGAGAGAGAGAGAGAGAGAGAGAGAGAGAGAGAGAGAGAGAGAGAGAGAGAGAGAGATAAAATCAGGAAGAAGAGATATCCATCATTCCATGAGGGAAAATGATCAGAGAGGACCACAGACAGTGTCTTTGCTTCTTGCTGAGTCTCACTTCTGCGAAGCTTCACACACACACAAAATAACAGATTTTACTGAACTTAAAATTTTATTAACAGTTTGAGGTCAAACTTCATTCAGGAAATGTACAAACTGGTACACTCTCATGCATCCCATGCTCATCCCCTCTTTACCCACCTCAGCTGTCGACAACGACTGGACAATTCATATAATCCCTTTCTTCCATTCTCTCTCACACCTGGTCACCCTATCCATATTTCCCACTCTCTACTTCCGTCGACTTGCACGAAATACGCAAATGATACAATATTTGAATTCTTCTATACAGAAAAAAATGATACTGAACAAAAATGATATCTCATATTAGTGACGAAATGCAGAGTATATAAAGTAACTAACAATACAACTAATATGTGACATTTGTAGTAAAGATTGAATATTAAGTGGGTGATTATCAATATTCCTTGAACACAAAAAGCAGTCAACAAGCCATTTCTTACCAGTTTTTTGGTTTTGTTTGGTTTGTTTGTTTGCCTTTAATTGGGCATGAAGGGAGCATGACAGCAACAACAATCTCAGCAACCAAAACCCACATGAGAAACTTTAATCTACAGTCTCATCATCTCTCTTAGGGGAATGGTTACAGAGGCAATACATGAAAGAAAATCCGCGTAAAACATGATTTACAATTGAAAGAAAAGACCCAGTCAAAAAGTCATCCTTTTGATGTATGTCACCCCCAAAATATACAGACAGCAGTCTGGAACTGATATTTTTACTTCCCTTGGCTGGGCACAACTGCAGTGTAAAGACAAAAAAGTTCTGGACTTCAGGCTTGAGGCTATTTCTGGCCACGTTTCGGACAACTGTCATAGAAGACCTAAGCGTGTGGATTCCTAATATCCATTCCATTCTTTAAAAGGAAACAAGGACCACGACGACAGTCTTCAAATGTATTTCATCCCATGTTTTGGTTGGTCTTATATGTGGTAGCAAAAAACAAAACAAAAGGAAACAAAACCAAACTTTGGGACTAGAGTCTTCAGCTTATTTCTTGCCGTCCCTTGGGTGGGACGAACGTGCCGTGAAAGGACACAGGCATCTGGATGTTCTCTGGGGCGTAGGCACGTCCCAACTCCTGGAAGGTGGCAGCATCCAGAACCACCAGGTAATTCCTTTGATCCCCCCGTATGCTCAGCACAGGCGACAAAATCACACCTGTAACAATGAACAGAACCACACATCCATGCGAAAACAAATGAAAAAGGCTTTCAGTCAGACGGGCAGACAGACGTACGCACGTACATTCATGCATATACTTGTGTGATTTTCAGCCACAAAAAGGACGAGCCATGTTAACTGTTGAGAGTCTGGACCTGTGCTACACAAGAAAAGATCTGAAGAGGAGCAAGGCAAGGGATTCCCACGCAACGCCCCAGCAAACTCTGGCAGTCGTCAACGCCCCAGCAAACTCTGGCAGTCGTCAACGCCCCAGCAAACTCTGGCAGTCGTCAACGCCCCAGCAAACTCTGGCAGTCGTCAACGCCCCAGCAAACTCTGGCAGTCGTCAACGCCCAGCAGAAAGCAGCAGAAACCAGTGAGAAATGGACTGAAAACCAATAGACCATCTCAAAAGTAACGATCAAAGGAGAGTTAAATACTCCAAAGTAGTTAACGTGACAGCGGCAACCAAGGACTAAAGCTGTAGAAAACTATGATGTTGTCCTCCTCACGGGCCAACAAGAAGTCACACTGGAAGGTGGAATGAACACAACAAAGAACTACGCACCTCCGAACTACAGCCTTGGCACAAGTACACTGGGCTGTGCTACTCACTCCAGCAGCAACTCTGGGGACATTCCGATTTTTTTCCAAAAGGTGGATGACCCTGTCTACACACTCAAGGGAGGCAAGTCACCATAATGTACAACGAACTGCCGGACACACAGAATGGTGCAGAATGAGATGGCATCAAGGTTCTGACAACTGTATGTCCGAGGATATGGGAAAAACTGTGGTCAAAAGAGTGAGCAAGGTTCTTAATGATCTATGTCCAAGAACGAAATCTATTTACTCTGTCAGAGCAACAGGAGCATCAGTTTAATCAACAGCACCTGCACACTATAAGCATTAGCTTGTTGATGTTCACATTTTCACATTTTTGTAAAGCTACGTGATTGTAAAGTGTAAAATAAATTTGCTTAAACCAACAGCACCTGTAAAATACACATATTTAAGATCCAGTTGAAGGAAAGAAAAAAAAAAAAAGAAAAAAAAAGAAAAACAAAGCTTTCCATACTGACATTAGGCTGGTTGTAGGTCAAGAGGAGCTGCAGGTAAAAAGATCTTCACCATCGGACAAGTAATACAAAACGACTTCCAACATCAATCCAATATTTACCACGAATTCACTGAAGTCGTTAATTGAATCCGTCGAAAACAAACAAACAAACAAAAAACCCACCATGTAACTTTGATTACAGCCTTATCCAAGACATAACAATATTCTAACAGACGAAAAAGCAAGAGAGCACACAAAACAACGTGTGAAGTAATGCGGTTTTTTAATGAACGACACAAAACAGGAGAAGAAATTTTCGGCAATATGCCTTCCACAGCGACAAAAAAATAAAACTATTCTATAAGAAAAAAAAATTCTAACAACATTGCAGTACCGTCGAATGACGGCTCATAGACTTCTTCCGCAACAAATGTGGGAGCTGGCCAGTTCTGTTATTCTCCCTCCCACTCTGTTCCACAGCTCCCTGGGCAGACATGTAGGACACACTGTAGGGCTTCACTACCACCATCTCCAGTGCCTTTTTGCAGGCTGCATTTGCCGCTGGTATCCACGTTTCACAAGGCAGCGAAGCACAGCTGGAGAGAAAAGCAAACTTTGGGCGCCAAATCCAGACTGCATGCAACAGCGAACATGACACTGAGCGGGCAGACACAGGAGGCAGTGGATATTTACCTTCATCCTCTCCGGTGGCTCCAGGACTGGGGACGAAGACAGGCTCACCGGGACTGTAGCCCTCATCCTTCCACGTCACCGTGCTCTTCGCTTCTAGGTCCAACTTCACCAGCTGCCATTTACAAACAATTAATCACTTAAACACATCACTTTGTCAAACATGTAAAGAAAGAAACAAACAAATAAGTAATCAGTAAGTACATGAATGTCAAACATGTAAAGAAAGAAACAAACAAATAATTAATTAATCAGTAAGTACATGAATTTGTCAAACATGTAAAGAAACAAACAAACAAATAAATGTGTCCAAACTTATGGTGCAATGATAATGTCACGGGCTGTGGTTAGGAGGTCATGGGTTCAAATCCCATCCAAAACATTGCATGACTTCAGTTGACAAGTGTACCATGGCTTAAATAGAGACTGGAGCAACACAGTTGATATTCATCCACTTAATGGATGCGTCCTAGAGAGCGTTGCGCAGTGACCAACATTGCATGTGTGTGTATCTCTCGGGCCTGGTTGACGGCGGAATACGTTATAGCAAAACATCCTTTTTATGAAGTCTCCGACGAAAGAAAAGCCTGGAACTCTAGTTTTCATCGTCCTCTTTAATCGGCCTAAGAAAAGAAGGAGCGGGAAGGACATGGAAGTCTCAAATTTAATAACTGGACCTAAAGGGGTAAACACCAAATTCATGATAAAAACAAACAGAATTCATTCCTTGTGGACTTGACTTCGTTCTTCCGGGTGGTCCCGGCTGCGAGGAGAAAATTATGATCCAATTAATCTTTTTAAAGGAATTTAGACTTAATTGCCAGATAACAGAGACAAACAAGCTACAGGAAAAAAAAAACACGACGCGTTTCGACCTCTTAGGTCTTCTTCAGGCAAGAAAAACAACATTCAGGACAATGAAAAGAAGAAGAACGAGCAATTATTTATCTTCTTAAATTTGGCGCAAGATGGGCGTTCACTATCATTTTAATTTCTTCCCTGAGACATAAAATTCGTCAAAACCAGAAAGAGGTTTTACCATGTTCCCGAGGTGGTCATAAAGACGAAACAGTCTTGTGCCGTTTGCATACAGGCCAATCGTTTCACACCCATTCCTGTATTTTAAAAGGTGAAGGAGCTCCGTGGTGCATTCCATGTCATGTGTCACCCACATGAAACATATTCTTTTAGAGTGTTGGGACTTGCACGATGTCAGACATAAACTTTTTACAGCAGACTCCATGAAAGCCTTGTTCAGAGGTTTCCCACCTGATGTGATCTGTGAATTTTTGAAAGAGATTAACATCTTTCATCTGATCTAAAATTTTACGGAAGTAAGATTTTTTAACGAAGTTTCTGGTGCGTTTTTAGAAGGTGTATT
Organism: Conus betulinus; assembly: GCA_016801955.1. NCBI lineage: Eukaryota > Metazoa > Mollusca > Gastropoda > Neogastropoda > Conidae > Conus > Conus betulinus. The sequence goes on from JADBJO010003265.1 coordinate 16,728, forward strand.
TCAAAGAGATGTATGAATTTTTTTCAGTAACTTGAGAGTTGACTTCAATGTGGTGACAGCCTTGATATGGCCCTTTGCGGTCGTCCAGGCTATAAACAACCTTACCTTACCTTACCTTACCTTACCTTACCTTACCTTACCTTACCTTACCTTACCTTACCTTACCTTACCTTACCTTACCTTACCTTACCTTACCTTACCTTACCTTACCTTACCTTACCTTACCTTACCTTACCTTACCTTACCTTACCTTACCTTACCTTACCTTACCTTACTCTGAGTCATTATCTTTGTGGCACCAGCAGTGAAGATCAGGAAATGCTCACTATCCTGTCGATTCCTTCTTTGTGTCATTACCCTCGTTCTCACAGGTGGCTCCAGCGATGAAAACTTAGACAATGTTCACTGTTCAGTCAGTTCCCTTCTTCATTCATCCCCTTTGTCTTTCCGGGTGGCTGTAGCAGTGTTCAGTCAGTTCCCTTCTTCATTCATCCCCTTTGTCTTTCCGGGTGGCTGTAGCAGTGTTCAGTCAGTTCCCTTCTTCATTCATCCCCTTTGTCTTTCCGGGTGGCTGTAGCAGTGTTCAGTCAGTTCCCTTTCTTCATTCATCCCCTTTGTCTTTGCGGGTGGCTGTAGCAGTGTTCAGTCAGTTTCCCTTCTTCATTCATCCCCTTTGTCTTTCCGGGTGGCTGTAGCAGTGTTCAGTCAGTTCCCTTCTTCATTCATCCCCTTTGTCTTTCCGGGTGGCTGTAGCAGTGTTCAGTCAGTTCCCTTCTTCATTCATCCCCTTTGTCTTTCCGGTGGCTGTAGCAGTGTTCAGTCAGTTCCCTTCTTCATTCATCCCCTTTGTCTTTCCGGGTGGGCTGTAGCAGTGTTCAGTTCCCTTCTTCATTCATCCCCTTTGTCTTTCCGGGTGGCTGTAGCAGTGTTCAGTCAGTTCCCTTCTTCATTCATCCCCTTTGTCTTTCCGGGTGGCTGTAGCAGTGAAGACAGGGTGGAGATCCTCATTTCGCTGTTGGTTCCTTCACTGAATCGCTACCTTAGTCCTCGCAAGTTGCCTCCAACGGTAAAGACCAAGATGTCACCTGTCCCTGTAATTCCGTTCATTTTATTGTTATTACCTTCGTTCTCCCATCCGCCTCCAGCAGTAAGGACCAGGAGATGTCAACGTCACGGAGGATTCTTTCCATTGATCGTAATATCCTTTGTCCTTCCGGGTGTCTACGGGAGTAAGGCCCAAAGATGTTACGTGTCCTGTTCAATCTTCCATTTCTCATGACCTTCGTCTTCCCTATTGACTCGAGCAGTAAAGACCAACAGGTGTCAGCCGTTCACCCTAAAACTGCTATCGATGCACTTTTCAAGTAAATGAGAGCGTATTTTCTACAAATGTCTGCATATCTTCCAGGGTTTTTTTTGGTAAAAGCGTGAGGGTGGGGGGGTGGGGGTGGGGGGTGGGGGATGGGGTGGGGGGGACTTGCAAATTCTTATAAAAAAGCAGGAAAAGCAGAAGGGGATTCATTTTTTCGTTTACCATCACACAGCAGAACGATGTATGATCTCGCAGTACCTATTCTAAATCTAGTTTCAAGACAAATTATATCCAAACGCCATTCATCGGTATAATTCAACACACAGTCGAGGTTTCTTGTTTGTTTTTGGTTGTGTGTGTGTGTGTGTGTGTGTGTGTGTGTGTGTGTGTGTGTGTGTGTGTGTGTGTGTGTGTGTGTGTACGCGCGGCTTTTTCCCCGAGAGTTTTTGACAGTCAGTAGTCCCTGCTATTGTCGAAGATTTAAAAAAAAAAAAAAAAAAAAAAAAAGATGCAAAGCATATAAAAGTACTCCCAGTTTTTTCTTGAATACACGTGAGATATTTCATAAAGAAGAAAACCGTTATGGGCTGTTGTAGCCGTTAGTAACGGCTACTCTGGTAAACATAGGCCATCATCCGTGACCCATAATGAAAAATACCTACAAATTTTGAAAAAGATCGACCAAGTACTTTCTGATATATTCCAAGAAGAAAAACCGTTATGGGTCGTTATAACTGTTAGTAACGGCTGTAACGGTAAAAACAAAACATCAGGCATCATCCGTGACCCATAATGAACATACTTAAAAATTTTCAGACAGATCGGCCAAGTACTTTCTGAGATATGCCATAAAGAAGGAAACCCATTATGGACCATTACAGCCGTTAGTAACGGCTATAACGGTATAATAATAATAAAACACCGGGCATCATCCGTGACCCATAGTGAACATACCTACAAATTTTCACAAAGATCGGCCAAGTATTTACTGAGATATTCTATAAAGAATAAAAACCGTTATGGGCATTATAGCCGTTAGTACAACGGCCGTTAGTAAGGGATATAACGGTGAAATAAAACATCGAGCATCATCCGTGACCGATAATGAACATACCTACAAATTTTCAGAGAGATCGGCCAAGTACTTTCTGAGATATTCCATAAAGAAGAAAAAACCGTTATGGGCCGTTATAACTGTTAGTAACGGCTGTAACGGTAAAACAAAACATCAGGCATCATCCGTGACCCATAATGAACATACTTAAAAATTTTCAGACAGATCAGCCAAGTACTTTCTGAGATATTCCATAAAGAAGGAAAACCATTATGGAAAATTTCAGCCGTTAGTAACGGTTATAACGGTATAATAAAACACCGGGCATCATCCGTGACCCATAGTGAACATACCTACAAATTTTCACAAAGATCGGCCAAGTATTTACTGGGGTATTCCATAAAGAATAAATATCGTTATGGGCCATTATAGCCGTTAGTAACGGCCGTTAGTAAGGGATATAACGGTGAAATAAAACACCGAGCATCATCCGTGACCCATAATGAACATGCCTCCCAATTTTCTGCCAGACTGGCCGACTACTTTCTGAGATATCCTATAAAGAAGGAAAACCGTTATGGGGCGTTATACCCATTAGTAACGGATACAACGGTAAAATAAAAGATCGGGCATCTTCCGTGACCCATAATATACATACCTACAAATTTTCAGTAATATCGGCCAAATGTTTTCTGAGATATTCCAGAAAGTATAAAAACCGTTATGGGCCATTATAGCCGTTAGTAACGGCCGTTAATAAGGGATATGACGGTAAAATAAAACATCGGGCATCATCCATGACCCACAATGAACAGGCCTACACATTTTCAGAAAGATCAGCCAAGGACTTTCTGAGATGTTCCATAAAAAAAGAAAGACCATTATCGGCTAAGTACTTTCTGAGATATTCCACAAAGAAGGAAAACTGTTATGGGCCGTTATAGCCGTTAGTAACGGATATAATGGTAAAAGAAAACATCGGGCATCATCCGTGACCCATAATGAACATACCTACAAATTCTCAGAAAGATCGGTCCAGTAGTTTTGTCTGGAGCGAGTGGAACACATTTTGACCACAGACGGATGGACAGACAGACACACACACACACACACACACACACACACACACACACACACACACACACACACACAAAGCATTTCTCGTTCCCATTCTAAAGTACTCCCTGTTCTTTAAGAACTTTGAGTACAAAAAACGTAGCTAAACGCGATTTCGCACGTGAAAATTAGTGAGAGTTGTTCCCCGTTATATATTCAGATTGAGATTCAGATTCAGAAAACTTTATTACCTCTCGTTAAAAGAGAAATTACATTCGTGACCGCTGCCTAAAAGTTAAGACATACATATTTATAGTTACAAACGTGACACTGAAAATTAGAATCACTTTCAAACAATAAAACATGCGTGTATCACCAAAATGGGAATTTCATTCTTTTCTCTTTTTTTGTGCAAATAAAGCATGCACTCAGCCACTCATAAATTATATATACATACATGTGTGCACGCATGAGAGAGAGAGAGAGAGAGAGAGAGAGAGAGAGAGAGGGGGGGGGGGAGTGGAGAAAGAGAGAGATAGGTGATTTATCATTAAAAATAATTAAGATAAGACATATAGCATGCTAACATAACCGTTACACACACACACACACACACACACACACACACACACACACACACACACACACACACACACAGAGCATTTCTTCGTTCCCATTCTTAAGTATTCCCTGTTCTTTAAGAACTGGGAGAACAAAGAAAAAAAAACGTAGCTAAACGCGATTTCGCACGTGAAAATTAGTGAGAGTTGTTGCTCGTTGTATATAGCATGCTAACATAATCGTTACCGCTCGTGCAATTACTGTTCAAGAGCTTTGTCCCCAGATAATTTCCCCTCGACATATTTTTTTCTTCAGTCGACCGTACTTTCACCAATCATGTGTGCAAAATACGTCGAAATCATATGGACAAACAGGTCTGATTATTAATACCTTCATTTTCGTCCTCCCTGATCGTTCCAAAAGCGAGGCCCAAGAGATGCCCATCGTTCCGTTCACCGTATCTTTACCTCCACCTTTCCTAGTGGCTTACGCACTAATATAAGGACCTCAAGTAGAGATTCTAGCTGCTCCATCAGTTCCTTTACTGACTCGTTACGTTCACGCTCTTCACTGGCCTAACAAGCGATGAGGACCAAGAGACATTCACTATTCTGTAAATCCTTCATGGAAGCTTCCTCCATCCAGGAGGCTCCGCCAGTGAGGGCACAAAGTAGAGATGCGCAGTGCACCACTAGTTCATTCACCGATTCTTCACTTTCACCCTTCCCGGGTGGTTCCAGCAATAGAGACGTAGACAGGCGGTTCCCGGGTGGCTCCAGCAATAGAGACGTAGACAGGCCGTTCCTGGTTGTTCCAGCATAGAGACGTAGACAGGCCGTTCCTGGTTGTTCCAGCAAAAGAGACGTAGACAGGCCGTTCCTGGGTGGTTCCAGCAAATGAGACGTAGACAGGACAGGCCGTTCC
>JADBJO010003265.1:22831-35331 GCA_016801955.1 Conus betulinus
TATTCCTCCTCTGATGCTGCGACGGCATCTGTTTCGTAAGAGCTGAGACGGGTGTTTAATGATGGTTATGGTGTGGGGAACACACCGATAGTTCAGCCCCAGCAATTGCAGACCCCGGGTAGAGGAGTCGGATCTCATCGGTTCTCCAGTGACAGGAGAGTTCAAGGGGGCAGCACGTTTTTCTGATGTGGACAGGGCATCATGACAGTAAGGGGTGAGTGTTATCTCTGATGCAGGTATGGCATCATGAATGCATGAATAATTCATTCTCCTGGTCTGGATCTTAGGCCAATGTTATGTAAAAGGCCATGACTTTATATTCTTGGAGGATGTGGATATTCTTCTTCGGCAAGAAGGAGGAATCTTGTAACGAATTTATTGATATCAGTTCGTAACTTGATTTATCTCTCAGTGTGAAGAGAGAGAGAGGCAGAAACATGTATAGAATTGTTTATTAATTGTTCGATTCATTTAGTAAAGTGTTTTCCCCGGAGGAGAGGGGGAGGAGAAAAAAAACATTCGGTAGTGCGCCTTTTGGTTGATTGGAAGGATCGCGTGTGCGTATGGAGTAATGCTGTCATGAATGCGTGCGTGCAAGAGTGACAGAGTGTGTGTGTGTGTGTGTGTGTGTGTGTGTGTGTGTGTGTGTGTGTGTGTGTGTGTGTGTGAGAGAGAGAGAGAGAGAGAGAGAGAGAGAGAGAGAGACAGACAGACAGACAGAGAGACCGAGAGAGAGGACCAACAGCAAGAGCGAAAGAGAGAGAGAGAGAGACAGAACACAACAAAAACAATTGAGACAGACAGACGCACAGACAGACAGACAGTCAGAGAGAGAGAGAGAGAGAGAGAGAGAGAGAGAGAGAGAGAGAGAGAGAGAGAATATAAAAACAACAAAAACAACTGACAGACAGATTCAGATAAACAGGCAATCATGAAACAAAGACCTTGTGGACCGAATGATTTTAGGCGAAATTGAAAGCGAATTCTGAAACTAATGCAAGAGGATATGACGTCATTACCTGAGGGTCATCCGAAAATAGCCTGGTGCCGTAGACATAGCGATATTTTTCTGCGTTTCTATTGTCGTAGTTGATTCTGGGAAGTTCCAGCAGTGCCTTTCCTAAACAGCAAAGTCAAACGTTTTGATAAATGATAAAGCGCTCGCAGTGTACACACACACACACACACACACACACACACACACACACACACACACACACACACCAATGTATGTTTGTAATTCTCGTTAAATATACTTGCACATTCATTGACTTTGATACTTATTCGGGAACGAGGAAATTTGAACACAACGAAATGGCGTAACAAGAACAAAGCTTCAAGCTTATGCTGTTTTCACACACACACACACACACACACACACCACACACACACACAAACACACACACACACACACACACACACACACACGTACGCACGCACGCACGCACGCACGCACACACACATACACACACACACACACACACACACACACACACACACACACACACACACACACACACACACACACTCTCACCAACAATGGAAATCACATAGCTTCCAGCCATTGAAATTCAAAATCCAGGGGAAAAAAAACAAAAAAACAAACAAACAAACAAAAAAGCCACCTTTGTTTGACACACAAACATACTGAGCGTTACTTGTTAGCAAAGCCGATTCTGATTGTGAATCGCCAACTGATGAGAAAATGTGACGTCATTTACCTTCAATGACGTAGTCCGGAGTCAAAAAGACGGTGCCGTTTCTCCTTAAGACGGCAGTAGCAGTAGTGTATGGCAGTTTCACCAGGTTGACTCCTGCATCTGCCTGGTAACACACACACACACACACACATACACACTGGAAGTTGACACGACAGAACCTCCACGGGAGCGTTCCCATGGCTGTCCCAGCGCATATTTCATGACTGCAGAGCCCACCGACGAAAAACGTCTTCACAATGGTTTTGTGGTGACAGCAAGCTTTCCGATAGACACCTTAGAAGTTCTGAGACGCATGGCTCTGTGCTCGTGTCTAAAACAGTTTGTGTCTAAAGCAGTCACACCGTAGCATTCTTACTCCATCCTTTCCAATTGACTACACCTCGTAATGAGCCTATCGCTCCGATTTTTTTTTTTTTTTTTTTTTGGAACCGGTACAGTATAGGTACAGGGTACATGGGCAAGCTTGGAACATCCTTTTTGGGGAATCTCCCCTCCTTGTTTGTTGTGTGTGCTGTGTGCTGTCATTTCTGCTGTTTGTTCTATGTGCTGTGTGTTGTCATTTCTGCTGTTTGTTGTGTGTGCTCTGTGTTGTCATTTCTGCTGTTTGTTGTGTGTGCTGTGTGTTGTCATTTTTGCTGATTGTTGTGTGTGCTGTGTGTTGTCATTTCTGCTGTTTGTTGTGTGTGCTGTGTGTTGTCATTTCTGCTGATTGTTGTGTGTGCTGTGTGTTGTCATTTCTGCTGTTTGTTCTGTGTGCTGTGTGTGTCATTTCTTTCTGCTGTTTGTTGTGTGTGCTGTGTGTTGTCATTTCTGCTGTTTGTTCTGTGTGCTGTGTGTTGTCATTTCTGCTGTTTGTTCTGTGTGCTCTGTGCAGTCATTTCTGCTGGGCGATTTGGTGTCGTAAGCGGCATTCGTTTGGAGTTATGGGCCTGTATTTCTTTCATCGTGGGAGCAAGAGTTACCTTACTTGTTAGTTATTTACTGTTTACCGATCCCTGCCTGATGTAAGATTTCCTTTCCTTTGATACAGAAAGAGTTCGGCTTCACAATACATCCATTTTCTACAAAATCTGTGCAAATTCATTGATTAACTTCCGCCTCAAATTTCGAATAGTAAATCTGCCTCCTTTCTAACATGGCGCACTAACTCTCAATAGTATATCAATGGTATATCATATTCATTAAAAATGAATAAACACGTAAAACATGAACCTAAATTTTATACAAACTTTGGACTTGAAATCACATGATGCCTTTTGTTGTTGTTGTTGTTGCTGTTGCTGTTGTTGTATGATATAAACTATGCGTACATCTATGCAAGCACTAACGTGCCTCTCTTTCCTCACCCCTTCCAGCGTCAGAGGAAGAACGTATCTCCGGAAGTAGGGCTTGGCCTCCACGTGAGCCTCCTTGTCGAGGTTGTGCAGATACAGGTCGTCTATGACGTCAAGGCTGCTGTAACCTACGAAATCCACCACCAGCTGACCTTGATCCTCGAAACAGTTGATGAAGTGGAAGGTGAAGGCCGGCTCCGCCCGGAACTTGATGTTCACTTCTTTGTTGTCCGAGCGACGGACAATACGGAAGACCAACTGTTGGAAAACATGGAGAATTGTGTTTCTTTCGTTGTTTGCTTGTCTGGGAGTTCTCTCTCTCTCTCTCTTCTAATTGTGTGTACGTTTTTTTCTCTAAGTTATAAACCACGTGACGAACGCTACAAATGTAGGCCCTACTCTTCTTTCTGATTTGTGTGCCCTATTCTGCAAGTTATAAACCACATACAGAATGTTACAAGTGTACTCTTCTTTCTTATTTATGTACCCCCTTTTTTTTCTAAGTTACAAACCACGTACAGAAAACTAAACTGCACATAGTTACATCTCCAAATGGCTTTCGTCTGTGTTATCATACCAATGATTTTTACATACCAAGATAGGCCACTCAAGGAATTTACTATAATGATATATTCATGATGTCGCAGTTGCGTCCCTTGGCCCTGAAATAATTCTGACTGACTTGCACCGCAGAACTGCAGTATCAATGGGCGTTGTTGGTTACGTTTTCCACTTGTAATGTCTACATGTTGGTGCACCTTTGGAGAATGTGCCATGTGCAAGTGGCCGCTGGTAACGAAGTTGACATGTTTCGCAAGAAAGAGAGAGAGAGAGAGAGAGAGAGAGAGAGAGAGAGAGAGAGAGAGGGTTGGGAAGGGTTGAGGTGTGTAGATATATAACCACTTTAAGCAACCAAAATTTTTGTGAATGCGTGTTACTCCAGGGCAGGCAAAACTCTATAATGTTAGTGGAATATAATCAAGAAACAAACAAAGAAAAAAAGCATAATGAATGAATGAATAGATAGTTGAATGAATGAGTAAAAATTGATCCTGAGCAAATGAATAGAAATGAATAAATCAATCAAAATTAAAAACACTCTGTGATCCACAAAAAAACATGTGCAGACATTAACTGGGCTCTCTCAGTGTGGTGTGCTCCCCAGTGTTGGTATTCCCGCTATGGGAGATAACCCAAGCCTAATCTGGCGGTTACCGCGATCACCCACCCCCTACCGTTCCATCCTCGTGTGTACAATCATTGGTCACACTGCGTTAAAGTACAACAACATACATGGCAGACACTAAGGTTAGAAATGCAGTGTAACATTCAAACATCATAAATGTCACCAGAACTATATAAAAAAAAAACAAACAAACAAAAAACAAGAAAGTAAAAAAAAGAAGAAGAAGAAAAGGAGAGGTATCAAGGTAGAGAATGACATGCAAATCTCCATATCCACTCCACACAGAAACAAATGGGTATACTGCCTCGGCGTTATCATTCTACGTTGTGGAAAAAAAAGACAACCAATGTTAGGTAGGCACTCAAGGTCTGACCAGCGCATTGGGCTAATGCGTAGATCAGACATTTGCTAAGTCTAGCCACGAGACCCTCTTCGTCAGTTCTCTCATCTTAGTTGTTAATTGATTTATCCATCAGCTTAAAATCATGCGTAGTGGTGTGGTCTCAAAACTTAGCGGATGTGGCGTAGCGTATATGGACTATCTCCGCATGCAGTGACGCCTCCTTGATGAGAATGAAACTGAAACCGTTGTGGTCAAGACAGAGACTAGCTGTTAATCCCTCTATCTGCATCGTTGGCCATTTGATAATGAACCTGATTAGAAGCATTTCGGCTCATGGGGAAGCCGTGTATTCTCCTATCCGTCCGATACTCTGACAATAATTCATCCACTCTCACCTTCCTTCTTCTTATTCTCCTCCAAACCCTAACCACTCTTTTCTTGCTTTCTTCACACCAACTCGCCTCTTCATTGGGGTACTTGTCAAAGTTCTCATAGACAGAAGCCCTGCGCCAGTTGTTGGTCAGAAATTTGAAGGACCTCATGGTAACTGGCTGTTCCAGGATGATGAAGTGACCACGTGACATGCCGAAGCTGTGGTTGTACCCCATTGTGAACTTCCACCGAGACTCGAGGGACACCAGCAACTGGGCGGCGGACACTGCTTCTGTGTCTGAGTCACAGACAGCAAAGGTCAAGAAGTAACAACAAAATTTAAACACATGAAAATCACTCTGGCACTGTGAAAAAAAAATTAATATGAAAAAGATGATTTTATCCCAGCGTTTTTAGTCATTAAATTAAGTCAATGTCGCATGTCAACAAACATAGCAGAATGATGCATGACTTGTGGACTCCTTGTGTTTCTACGTTATTGGTAGGGCAGAAGGAGTTTGGACTGAACAGCCTCGCAGACAACAGGAAAATGATCGGTCATGTGGATCACACTTGCATAAAAAACGGGACTTGAGATGTGGCTCAGAGTCAGGTATGGTGTGGGTCAAGGGCTGGACTGTGTGATGAATAGATCTGTCTCAGAGTCAGGTATGGTGTGGGTCAAGGGCCGGACTGTGTGATGAACAGATCTGCCTCAGAGTCAGGTATGGTGTGGGTCAAGGGATGGACTGTGTGATGAATAGATCTGCCTCAGAGTCAGGTATGGTGTGGGTCAAGGGCCGGACTGTGTGATGAATAGATCTGCCTCAGAGTCAGGTATGGTGTGGGTCAAGGGATGGACTGTGTGATGAATAGATCTGCCTCAGAGTCAGGTATGGTGTGGGTCAAGGGCTGGACTGTGTGGTGAATAGATCTGCCTCAGAGTCAGGTATGGTGTGGGTCAAGGGCCGGACTGTGTGATGAATAGATCTGCCTCAGAGTCAGGTATGGTGTGGGTCAAGGGATGGACTGTGTGTGATGAATATGATTTAATGAGTAGGTCACCAGCGCACATGTTAAAAAAAAAAAGAATGCGACTCAGCCTGTTGGCCCCTGGAGCAAAATTTGGCAACAAGGGGTCACACATGATATTTTAAAAGGTTAAAAGCAATGGCCAGGTTAAGGCCTAGGTAGCCATAAAATATATGGGGAAGTAAAAATAGAAAAGTCAATCAATACGCAGATCTCAAGATTGTGTCTTATCAATTGATTTTTAAAAGAGACTGCATTTGTAGCAATCTTGATGGCACCCGGCAGTGAGTTCCACAGCCTTACAAAACTAGGATAAAACGAATGTAAATGGCTGTCAATATTTGATGCAGGTATGGCATAATATTGACCGCCACTCTTGGTGCTACTTTTATTAAATACTAGTTCCTTTGGGATATCAATTAGTTTAGCTCTGCCTTTGAAGAAGGTATTAAGTTTAATAAAGACTCTTCTCTCTTCTAAAGGTTTCCATTCTAATTTCCTCATGTTCTTCCTGGTATTCCCTTTCTCTCTGATATGGTTCCCTGTTACGAACCATGCTGCTCTCTTCTGAATCTTTTCAAGGTTATCGATGTCCTTCAGACTGTAAGGATCCCAGACTGAGCAACATATTCTAGTACTGGTCTAACCAGTGTTTTATAGCAGTCGTCCTTAATCTTTTGGGGGCAGTCGTTGATGTTCCTGTATAAGAAAGCTAAGATGCTGTTTGCTTTCTTACATACTAAATTGTAATGTTCTTTCCATTTGAGACGACTGTCTAAAGTCACGCCTAAATATTTTGCAGCATTGGTTTCTTTAAGAATAGTATTGTGAATAGAGTATTCTGATCTACTTGGTGAGCGTTTATTACATATACGCAACGCTTGGCACTTCTGGGGATGAAATTCCATTTTTCAAGTTCTTTCTCACTCTTACAAAGCGCGTTTAGGTCTTCTTGTAGAACGCGTGTATCATTCTTGCTTTTTATTGTTCTATATATTAAGCTGTCATCTGCAAAAAGCCTTATAGTAGTAGTTCCAGGAGAGAGTTTTCTACTTATGTCATTTATATAAATTTTAAAAAAAAAAGGGCCCCAGAACAGTTCCCTGTGGTACACCTGACAAGACTGGTTACAATGGGATGCCGACCCTTCCACAATAACTTTCTGCATTCTCCCAACGAGGAATGATCTAGTCCATTTTAGCAAAGAACCGCCAATGCCGATGTGCTCTAATTTAAGTAGCAGGCCCTCATGGTCAACCTTATGAAAGGCTTTAGAAAAGTCTAATAAAATTGCATCTAATTGCTGTCTGTTGTTAAGACAGTTATTAAAATCATTGACAGTTGTTATAAATTGAGTCTCACAACTTCTTTATTTAAGAAGTCATATTTGTCAAGATGGTCCATTATGGTACTATGTATTATATGGTCAAGTAATTTTGCTGATATGGATGTAGGAGATACAGGTCTATAGTTCTCTGCTTTTGTTTTGTCACCCTTTTTGGTTAAAGGGACAATGCTAGCATCTCGCCACTCATCAGGTACTACTCCCTGGTCCAGTGAAACTTGGAAAAGTAGTTGGTATACCTCAGTCAATTCTTTGGCACATAATTTTAAGAGCTTGCCAGGAATGCCATCAGGACTAGTAGTTTTATTTTCATTGATGTTGGTCAGTAACTTACATATTTCTGCTTTGCTTACTTTGATATTTTTGTATTTCAGGGAGCTTATCATCCCTTTTAATCTAACATTAATTAGAGGCTTGGGATTTGAGAAAAACCGACAAAACTGATTGTTTAGTAAGTAAGTTTGCTTTTCCTTCAAGGACCTGTGTTAGGTTATTCTGATTATTTATCAGGTCTGGAATCCCAGTATCGTCCTGTCTCTTACTCCTTATGTAAGACCATAATTTCTTGTTTTGATGATCACCTTCTGAAATCCTCGAATTAACATAATTGGAGTGGGTAAGCCTACATTCTCTCTGACACCTTCTTAATATGTTTTTATACTTACTCAGTAATCTTTCTGGATTAGGGTGTAGTTTCAATTTCTTAAAGAACCGATGTTTCCTTCTCAACAAACGTTTGGTTTATTGTAGTAATCCATGGCTGGTGTTTTTTGCTTGAAGTTATTTTAGTTGGTATGTTGTCATCCATAATAAATTCCAAGTTAGTTTTTATGCACTTCCAAAGGTCAGTGACATTATCCTTAGCACTATGTGACCTAAAAAAAAAAAAAAAAAAAAAAAGACGACTGAAATCATGAGTATCCCTGCGTAATTTTGGTAAGTCTGCTTGGTTCCAGAGTCTGATGGTACGTTTAGGGGTTTTTTTTTCTTCGAAAAGGTTGAAAGTTGCTCTCTAGGAGAATTATGTCATGATCACCCAGGCCTGCAATTAATTCCTGACTGCCTAAAGCGCCTGGACAATTAGTAGAAATTAAATCCAGAATGCATTGCCAAGTGTTGGTATTTCAACTGACTGCACTAATCCAAGGTCTTTGGTGGTATATCAAAAAAACTGAGAATTAATGTTTTTATTATATTGATTACCAAGTATGGCATCTTCACGCCAGTCGATGTCAGGTAAGTTGAAGTCTCCACCAATCCATAATATTGCCTTCCTATTGGCCAAAACAATGTCAGAAATGTCTTTGCAAATAGGCGAACATACATTTTCATTTGAGTCTGGAGGTCTGTATACTGATCCAACAATGACAGGTCTCTTTTTTTTTTTTTTTAATTAATCCTACAAAATAAGCTGTCACTATTTTTGCCTTGATGTAAAAACTCACTGGCTAGGTTCTTCCGAATGGCAATCAGGACTCCCTCACCTCTTTTTCCAAGTCAGTCCTATAAATATCAAAATCCTCCATTACAAGCTCACTGCTGGATGTTCCAGTTTCTAGCCAAGTTTCTGTTCCAGTTACATCATCAATGCTTTTTTTTTCCGTGACTAAATTACTGATTTCTTCTTTTTTCTTGATACATGATTGAAAGTTTACGACTATGCATTTAAGTTTGTCTTTTTCTTTAGATTATTTGAAGTTGGGTTGCACTTTATGATTAGGGATTTTATCAGTTTTAGAATCAGGGGTGGATGCAAACTTAGGACAAAATTTCAAGGAGTTTTCTTTTGGGAATCGGTCTGGTGAAATAAGGCCAAAACGGTTGCTTTCTGAACTGCAATCTTCAATAAATCTTCAAAAAGTCTCGAACTAAAGTTTGGACGCCCGCAGGTAAAACACGTCCAACATACATCACTATTACATAATACTTCATAAACAGCTGAATTTAATAACATACATTTGGTGTGATACCATGTACTGCAAACGTCACAGCCAACTGCTTTATGTGTTTCATGTGAACTGGAAATTGCAGACTCCGCATGGATATTTCACTTTGTGGGACGGACCAGGATTGAACTCAATATCTCCCGATAGTAGGATAAAGCTTAAGAGCCATGATTGAACTCCTCATTGTCTAACCCTTTTCTTAAAACAATTTCTTATCACCGTACTATTTCTGATATTAACTGAAATCAGAGGTTCAAATCTGGGCCTCGTAATCGACGTGAGAAAAGTGTTCGGCACAGGTGTACACAAGAGGCTAACATGGTTCAGGTTGAACAAAGTTTTGTAACCAGCAAAAATGAACTAAAGGCGTCTACATCTACATCTAAAATTTCAAAATTAAACTGATTGCTAGGAATACAGTTGTTTCTGTCACATGTGCATATAGCAAGAAAAAGCAGAAAGCTTTTAACGAAACCGAATGATGATCATGCTATTGTTGCAGCTGATTCCAAAAGTGATCTCGTTATTGCTGTTAACTGTTTGCTCTTCCTTGGATTTTTTGTTATAATGATGTTTATTACGTTAGCTGCTGTCATTGTTGCTGACACAGCAGCAGCAGCAATGGCACCAGTAGTAGCAGATGCACGCAGCATGAGAAGCAATAAGTGCTGTGGTAAATGTTTTTTGTTTTGTTTTTTTGGGTTTTCTTTTGTTTTCTATTTGTTTGTTTGTTTGTTTGTTGTTTTACAGCTATGCATTTTAAGCAATGCTTTACAGCTGTTGTATGTGATAAATGAGGATCTGAATGGAAGCACTAAATGTTGAAGTAAGTGTTTTCATCTTTATCACCAAACATTTTGCACAATACTTTATCGCTGTTGCATGTGGCGAATGAAGGTTTTAACAGGGTGTGAAAGTGCGATGAGAATACAGATTTTCAACGACAAATGCGCTATATAGATACTTATTATCATCATGTCTTCAACAGTAGCAGAAACAGCAGCAGTAAAAACAGTAGCAGCAGTAACAACAACACACACAAGAGGATGAAGAACAGCTACTTTTTATTTCTTTTGTTTCTTTTCTCTTTTTTTTTTTTTGAGATCAGAATTTTCAACTGTTTCCTACTAGGAGGATGTAGAACAGCTACTGCAGCAGAAGCAGCAGCAGCAACAGTAACAGTAACAGCAGCAGTGGCAGCAGCATATAAACGGTCACAACATATCAGCATCATACTTATCTGATCATTTCATTGTTGCACTATTCTTGTCGTTGTCTGCATCTTGGTCATTTGATTATTAATAAATCAACGTTTCCATCACAGTATGTATGCATGTATGTATGTGTGTATGTATGTATGTATGTATGTATGTATGTATGTATCTATCTATCTATCTATCTATCTATATATATATATATATATATATATAAACGATAAAAATGCTCTTCATCAATCAAGAGAAGCAATATGTATTGAAAAAAAACCTTTTCTGTATCCATTTGTCCATTTTGTCATCTGTCCAGTCATCTAAAAATATGTACTCAAAGATTCGGATCAAACAACCAGAGAGTGATGTCCCGTTTATGTTCCAAGAATGATTGTACGCTCGTTACATCTGCTAAAAGGGAGAGAAGTGGGGGGGGGGGGGGGGGGAGAA
Source organism: Conus betulinus (assembly GCA_016801955.1). Classification (NCBI taxonomy): domain Eukaryota; kingdom Metazoa; phylum Mollusca; class Gastropoda; order Neogastropoda; family Conidae; genus Conus; species Conus betulinus. The sequence continues at coordinate 33,769 of JADBJO010003265.1, forward strand.
GAGACAGAGAGAGAGAGAGAGAGAGAGAGAGAGAGAGAGCGAGAGAGCGAGAGAGAGAGACAGACAGACAGACAGACAGAGAAGGGGGAACAGAGAGAGAGAGAGAGAGAGAGAGAGAGAGAGAGAGAGAGAGAGAGAGAGAGGAAGAGAGACCCACACAGACAGACAGACAGACATTGAGACAATGAGACAGAGACAGAGATGGTGGGGTAGGCGGGGTGCAGGGGAGGGGTCGTGGAGGAGCAAAGAGGAAGAGGGGAGGGCAGAAGTGTGTGGGTGGTTGGAGGGATGGGTGAAGGGAACAGTGGCGGGAGAGGGAGACAGACAAAACGGACACTTGAACAGTGAGACAGAGACTAACAAACACGCACAGTCAGCCTACCAGTCCAACAGACAGACAGACAGACAGACAGACAGACAGACAGACAGACAGGCGAACACAGACAGACAGACAGGCAGACAGGCAGGCAGACAGACAGACAGGCGAACACAGACAGACAGACAGGCAGACAGACAGACAGACAGGCAAACACAGACAGACACGCTTTGACGAGACCTGCACTGACCAGGGCTGTCAGAGGTGGGATCTTGACGATGTTGTAGTTGTTGGGGGGATTGAACGCAGTACCCAGGTTGTACATATTTGCCCTGGTGGTCAAAGTGTGGGTGTGCCGTGGACATGTGCACCGCTATCGTCGTTTTTCAGGTTCTCCTGTTAACACAACCACACTGCACTGAATAACACAACTAAAACAAATTCAATTTTTTTAATTTAGTTAAGACTCCATATAATGCGCGCTCGCCCTGTCCACACAATCACACTGCACTGAATACCACAGTGACGGTAAATCACAACAAAAGTTTAAGTATACATCCCGAAAAAATGAACACACGAATCACAAGACAAAAAACACGACGCGTTTCGACCTCTCAGGTCTTCTTCGGGCAAGATAAACAACACTCAGGACAACCGAAATGAAGAACGAGCGATTACTTATCTCGTCAAAGTGCAGGCAAGACGGGCGTGGATGCCCTCTCAATACAATCACGCCACACCGAAAGACGCAGCTACGGTTGACAAGACAGTGTTGGTTTTCATTCAACACCTGTCTTGCGCCGAAATTGGTGAGATAAGTGATTACTCGTTTTTCATTTTCGTTGTTCTGAGTGTTGTTTAGGTCGCCTGAAGAAGACCGATACGGTCAAAAAGCGCCTGGTTTTGTCTTGTGATTCGTTTGTTCGTGTTTTGTGGATGAATTACTTAAAGTTTTCAAGATTTCTTTAGATGTCCGCCGGCAGTCGCCTCACATTGCAACATACAGCTACGGTAGACCCCTAGACAGTCTCCAGTCTGTCAATACAACGTTAATATTTCATTCAGCCATGACGACTTATAATTCATGTACGCTTCCGCCCTGTCGGCACAATCACGACACACCGAGAGACACACCCACGGTAGACTAGGTCGTATCTGACAAAGGAGCGTGAATGTTTCATTCACTCATGGCTGCTTCATAATTCAGGTAGGCTTATGCTTTGGCAGTGTAAACAAATTCACTGAAG
>JADBJO010003265.1:37831-47831 GCA_016801955.1 Conus betulinus
TGACATTGAGAAACTTTTTCAGAATGGAACACATTCTTAAATGAGAAAAAAACCAGCGATATTTTTCTTTACTTTCCATATCTGAGTGCCAATTCTGTTTAAAAGAACAAATAAGCCTGTCTTTAAATTCCGCAATGAACTGTTGCTCATTTCCTACTTCCTGGGTCATCCACACTATTCCAAAACCCTGTTGAAAGGACTTTCTTTACTTTATAAGCCAGTTTTCTTTACCTTTTTCCATTTCTAGAAGCATCATATCATAGGCTTGCCTGCTCAAACGGGACTGGGGTAGCTTCAAGATCTTCAACCAGTACTTAATACATTTCACAAATGTACTTATATACAAAGGGTATCTGCCCATTTCTCCATAAAACGGTGTTGGATGAATGAATAGGTACTTGAAGGAAACGCTTCATAGCATACGTATGTACTACTTTTTCCATCTGCGAATTTTCATGTAAGCCCCAAATTTCAGCTGCATAAGTAAGAAGAGGTTTTATCTGTGTATCAAACATTTTCCAAAATATACCACAGTCTGTACAATTCAGTTTTCTCAGGGATTTCAGAATTTCAATAGTACTTTTTTTTCCCTTTCATCAGAGATTCTTCCCATGCGTAACGGAAAGTTAATTTTGTTGAAAATATCATTCCAAGATATTTATATGAATTAACTACTTGAACATCTGCCTTTCCATAAGACCATTTTTCATACACTGATAGGTGACCACCCATTCTAAAGACCACTATATTCGTCTTATCCATCCAAGTTAACTGATAAACCTAAGCGGTCTGCTTCTTCTTTCAATACATTTAGTTGGTTTTGCAAACCTACAACTGTTCCGGACAGAAGAACAACATCATCAGCATACAGTAGTAAAACTAATTCAACTGCTTCAGGTATCATCTGGATACCATGTCTTCCTTTGCGGGACAATTCCACCGCCAGTTCGTTTATGAAAAAAAAGAAAACAACTGTGGACTTAACAAGCATCCTTGTTTTACCCCATTTGGACAATCAAAATAATCTGAATATTCACTCTTCACACGCACACACATGCAAGCACCGTTGTAGACCCCTCTAAAGCCATGTACAATTTACTATTAACACCACTTTTACGGAGTACATTCCACAGAGCATTCCGATTTACCGAGTCAAAGGCCTTCTTAAAATCTACAAATGCAATGTAGAGCTTCGATTTTTGCAGAGTATGTTTCTGAATCAAAGAATATAGTGTAAATATATGGTCTATGGTGCTGTACTGGTTCTAAAACCTGCTTGTTCTTCCACTATTTTTTTCTTCAGTTTCAGCCCATTCAGTAATCTTGCATTTAGTATGTAAGTGTAGATTTTACTTAAAACGCTGGTAAGTGATACTCCACGATAGTTGTCGGGATTGTTCACGTCTCCTTTGTTTTTGTAAATTGGTACAATTATAGATTTAGCCCATTCTGATGGAAAGATACCATTATCAAAAAGTTGAGTGAATAAATGAACAAGAAAATTGATTACAGTTGTGTTTGCATTCTTCAACATTTCTGCTATGATTCTATCTGTGTCCTGCACTCTTTCCTAATTTTAAATGTTTGATACCAGCAACGACTTCTTCACTGGAAATAGGTTGATTTAATAATGGCTCAATTTCATTTTCTTCTACCATTCCAGTCTCTTCTTCCTTACTTTTATTATCAAAACTATGAAAAACGCCCCCAAAATGGTCATGCCACTGTTGAACTGAGATTTCGTTATACACAAAACTCTTTTTGTTTATAGATCTTATCACTGACCAGAACATTTTAGAATCATTGACTGAATTTTTTAGTTTCTTTAACCTACTTTCTTTAAACTCCAGTTTCTTTTGTTTTCCTTAGCGTAACATACTCTTTACGTGATACAGCGTATTCTTCTCTTTTCTTACTTTTATCCTTGGCTGTTTTGCATCTCTGAAATCTTTTTAATAACCTTTTAACGTCCTGTTTCTTTCGTTCGCACTCATTATCAAACCAGTCATTGTATGTTTTGCTGCCTCTACCAATAACTCGAACCATACAAGCTGCAGCTCCGCACAAAGCACTGACAAATTTATCTAGACTCTCATTCACGTTAATTTGTAATAACTGACGCGCTTCCTGCATGCTGTCTAGAAATTCATCACATTCAAGTTCATTTTTTGTATATACCAGCATATTCATCAGCCCAGACAATTTTTGGAGAGGGAAAGAAAGAGAGAGGGAGAGAGAGAGAAAGAGAGAGAGAGAGAGGGGAAGAGAGAGAGAGAGAGAGAGAGAGAGAGAGAGAGAGAGAGAGAGAGAGAGAGAGGAGAGATGGAGAGAGATATACAGGGAGAGAGAGAGGAGAGAGAAGAGAGAGAGAGAGAGAGAGAGAGAGAGAGATGGAGACAGATAGACAGGGAGAGAGGGGGGGGGGGGGGTGTCAGAGAGAGAGAGAGAGAGAGAGAGAGAGAGAGAGACAGACAGACAGACAGACAGACAGACAGACACAGACAGACAGACAGACAGAGACAAACAGTGAGACAGAAAACAGACAGACAGACAGATAAGCTGACCTTGACAGTCCTGGTCAACTTCTCGGGGTCAACTTGCATCATCCAGGGTGTCTCGGTCAGAGCATACAGTCTGTCCCCGTGCTCCACGATGTTGACAGACACGTTGTCTGTAGGATCGGCCGTGTTTCCAGGCTTGAAGAACGACATGATCCTAGAGCACACACACACACACACACACAAACCATAAATCCCCAACATTCCACACTATTTACACAATAAACATGCGTTCTGGAAATCCTTTGACATTTGCTGCCTCGTATGACAATTGTCATACAACACGGAAAAGTCGCCAGCAAGACTAACGCTTGTACAGGTGCAGGCACATGGGCATACACCACACACACACACACACACACCTATATATATCTATCTATATATATATATATATATATATATATATATACTGATAAAAAGCCTAATAAAACTTCAAAGGTGCTCAGCCCCTTGGGGAGCAACGTCTGTTTTAAAATAAGGTATCAAAAGGAAGTTTAAAACTACAGATCTGTTTCGAGCGCTTGCTCTCTTCAGGATGGTTTAGTATCACTCACTGCCGATGTTATATAGCCTGATGTGCGAGTTGGCTGCACGTGTATTTCAATTTTGTTTACAACTGTGTTTGCACGTGCGGGTTGGCTGCGTGTGTAGCTCGGTTCTCAAGTTATTTGTGGTTCAGAGTGTTTTGCTAACAACGATTTCCATTTGTGCCTGCAGTTGTTTACTATTTCTATTTTGGTGTTTAGAGTTGCTAGATGTGGTTTGCAAAGTATAAACCATTTTCTGTTAAGCATAGGTTGCATCTTTTTGAAATGTTATTGTATGGTGATGCCCTTTTTATGATTTTCCAGGATATGTTGTAGTTTACTTTTTTATCTTTGAGTCTCCAAATGTATTTGCTCAGTTCTGTTTGGTTTTTGTATTTTTCTTTATTGAATGACTGTTTATGGTTTGCATATCTGGTTTTGAAATGGTTTTCAGTGATTCCTATGTATGTTTCTTTTTCATTTCCTGATGTCACAGTAGCTTGGTATACAATGTTATTGTAGAGGCATTTATTGTTTAGTGGACATTGTTCTTTATTGGTGCAATTGCAAGATTTCCTTTCATCACCCTTCTTTGCTGCATTGCTTTTCGTTTTGTTGGATGAATCAATTATATTTTTAAGGTTGGGCATACATGAATATGACAGTTTGATGGTGTTTTTGTTGAATATTTTGGACAGTTTGTGTTCTTTTGGGAATGATGCTGTCAAAATGTTGAAAAAATTCTTTTCATACGTTTGTTTTTATTCTACCATCATATTTTTCATCAGCATTTTACCATCAGCATTTTTTTCTTTTTGAACCCGAATGCAAAAAAGGAGGAAAAAAATACATATGGCTTCAAATCATGGCGATCTCCACCGGTCATCGATGAAATGAAACCTTTTGAGGAAAAAATGAAAAGAATGATAGCCAATATTGAATTTTAAAAAAATCAAACAACGATTTCCAAACATCATTAAAAAACAAAATAAAACAAATACAAAACGATAAAAAAAAAATATCGTGAAGGCTGATAAAACCAGCAATTACTACAAAATGGAGCTAAATGAGTACTCACAACTCCTTGACAAAAACATTCAGAAAAACTACAAAAAAGCTGACAATACTATACACAACATCCGAAAAAAAAGAAAAAGAACTTGTACATCGCATGGATTTGAGTGACAGGGTGGAAACAATAGCAACAAAAGAAGCTTTCATAACCCTTAAAGACCATTAACCCAATTTCCACAACAAACCAACATGTAGACTAATAAACCCATCTAAATCAGAACTAGGTAAAATAAGTAAGAAAATTTTAGAAAAAGTCATAAAAAAAAATGTAAAATCAAACACCGAACACAACCTCTGGAAGAATTCATACGAAGTCATCCAATGGTTCAAAACACTTAACAAACAGAAGAATACAGTATTTATCACATTTGACATAGTAGACTTCTACCCATCTATAGATGAAGAACTACTTACTAAAGCTCTGAAGTTTGCTAATAAACACACACAAACATAACAGGGTCCGAAATGGAAATCATTCTACACACCAAGAAAACCTTATTATACAGCAGAAAATGAAACATGGACAAAAAAAAAAAAAAACAAATAAAAACACTACATTTGATGTGACCATGGGATCGTATGACGGTGCCGAAACATGCGAACTGGTTGGACTCTTCATGCTATCCAACATCCAAAAACAACTCGGAAAGCAAGTTGGATTATACAGAGACGATGGCCTTGCCGCGCTAAACAACAACCCAAGAACCATCGAAAACAAGAAAAAAGAACTATGCAAAATCTTCCAAAACCAAAACTTAAAAATCACTGTTGAAGCAAACAAAAAGGTAGTAACTACCTAGACATAACGCTTGACCTCAATAACCATATATATAAACCATACAAGAAACCCAACGACACACCCATCTATGTAAACATCAACAGCAACCACCCACCATCTATACTAAAAACCATACCTAATGGTATAAACAAGAGATTATCCAATCTCTCTCACAATGAAAGAGTATTCAATAACGCAGCAGCAGAATACCAAGAAGCATTACATAAAAGTGGTTATAGCTACTAAACTACAATACAGTCCAGATATTAACATGAACAAAAACAAAAAGAACAGGAAAAGAAAAATCACATGGTATAACCCCCCATATGATAAACACCATCAAACTGTCATATTCATGTATGCCCAACCTTAAAAATAATAATTGATTCATCCAACAAAACGAAAAGCAATGCAGCAAAGAAGGGTGATGAAAGGAAATCTTGCAATTGCACCAATAAAGAACAATGTCCACTAAACAATAAATGCCTCTACAATAACATTGTATACCAAGCTACTGTGACATCAGGAAATGAAAAAGAAACATACATAGGAATCACTGAAAACCATTTCAAAACCAGATGCAATGCAAACCACAAACAGTCATTCAATAAAGAAAAATACAAAAACCAAACAGAACTGAGCAAATACATTTGGAGACTCAAAGATAAAAAAGTAAACTACAATATATCCTGGAAAATCATAAAAAGGGCATCACCATACAATAACATTTCAAAAAGATGCAACCTATGCTTAACAGAAAAATGGTTTATACTTTGCAAACCACATCTAGCAACTCTAAACACCAAAAATAGAAAGTAAACAACTGCAGGCACAAATGGAAATCGTTGTTAGCAAAACACTCTGAACCACAAATAACTTGAGAACCGAGCTACACGTGCAGCCAACCCGCACGTGCAAACACAGTTGTAAACAAAATGAAAAATACACGTGCAGCCAACTCGCACATCAGGTATCTGCAGTGGTAGATGATTCTGCCTAACTGACAGTATGTGCTTGAGTGGATGAATGGGGAATAAATAAATGCTTCTCAAAAGGAACGTTCAGCAAGCTTATAGTCTCCAAAGCGGGAGACCATCTCCAATGGGGAGAAAGCTCACTAACATATAACTCCTGGTCAGATACCGGTATTTCGAAACCTGATTGTTTCTCTTCAGTGACATAACGGTAGAATGAAACATCAGGCATGATCCGTGACCTATATGAACATACCTACAAATTTTCAGAAAGATCAGCCAAGTACTTTCTGAGAATTCTATAAGGAAGAAAAACCGTTATGGGCCGTTATAGCCGTTAGTTACGGCTATAACTGTAAAAATACACACATCTTGAGTACGCGTGATACTACTCCATAAAGAGAAAAGCCGTTTTGAGCCGTTATAGCCGTTAGTAACGGGTATTCTGGTAAACATCGGCCATCATCTCTGATTTCATAATGAACATATCTACAAATTTTCTGAAAGATCGGCCACGTACTTTATGAGATATTCCATAAAGAATGAAAACCGTTATGGGCCGTTATGGCCGTTAGTGATGCTTATAACGGTAAAATAGCACATCGCGCATAATCCGTGACCCATAATAAACATACCTACAAATTTTCAGAAAGATCGGCCCGTACTTTCTGAGATATTCTATAAAGAAAAAAAACCGTTATGGGCCGTTATAGCCGTTAGTAACGGCTATAACGGTAAAATAACACGTCGGGCATCATTCATGACCCATAATGAACATGCCTATAAATTTTCAGAGAGATCGGCCACGTACTTTCTAAGATATTCCATAAAGAGCGAAAACCGAAATTGGCCGTTATGGCCGTTGGTAACAGCCATAACGGTAAAATAACACATCGGGCATCATGCGTGACACATGGTTATGTGTCATTATAGCCGTTAGTAACAGCTATAACAGTAAACTGAAACGTCGGGCATCATCCGTGACCCATAATGAACATAACTACAAATTTTCAGAAAGATCGGCCCAGCTGTTTTGTCTGGAGCGAGTGGAACGCATTTTGACCACGGACGGACGGACACACACACACACACACACACACACACACCCACACACACACACACACACACACACACACACACACACACACAAAACAAAAACAACAACAAAACCCGACTAAGACAACGACAATGATGATGATACAAAAAACAAGATGCAAAGCATATAAACGTACTCCCAGCTTATCCTGAATACGCGTGAGATATTCCATAAAGAGAAAAAACCGTTTTGGGCTGGTGTAACAGTTAGTAATGGCTATTCTGGTAAACATCGGCCATCATCTGTGACCTATAATGAACATACTTACAAATTTCAAAAAGAGCGTCGAAGTACTTTCTGAGATTTTCCATAAAGAAGAAAACCACTATCGGCCGTTAGTAACGGCTGTAACGGTAAACATAAACATCGGGCATCATTCGTGACCCATAATGAACACACCTACACATTTTCAGAAATATCGGCCAAGTACTTTCTAAGATATTCCATATAAAAGAAGAACCGACATGGGCCATTATAGCCGTTAGTACATGCCTACAAATTTTCATAAAGATCGGCCACGTACTGTCTGAGATGTTCTATAAAAAAGAAAAACAGTTATGGGTCGTTATAGCCGTTAGTAACAGCTATAACAGTAAACTGAAACTTCTGGCATCATCTGTGCCCATAATGAACATACTTACAAATTTTCAGAAAGATCGGCCAAGTGCTTTCTAAGATATTCTATAAAGAAGAAAAACCGTTGTGGGCTGTTATATCCGTTAGTAACGGCTACAACGGTAAACTAAAACATCGGGCATCTTCCGTGACCCATAAAGAAGATACCTACAAATTTTCCGAAAGATCGACAATGTGCTTTCTAAGATTTTCCATAAAAAAAAAAAACCGCTATGAGCCGCTCTAGCCGTAAGTAACGGCTACAACGGTAAACTGAAACATCGGGCTTCATCCGCAACCCATAGTGAACATAACTGCTAATTTTTACAAAGATCGGCCAAGTACTTTCTGAGATATTCCATAAAGAAGGAAAACCGTTACGGGCGGTTACAGCCGTAAGTAACGGCTATAACGGTAAACTAAATCATCTGGCGTCATCCATGACCCATAGTGAACATACCTGCTAATTGTCACAAAGATCGGCCAGGTACTTCCTGAGATATCCCATATTGTAGAAAAACCGTTACAGGCCATTACAGCGTAAGTAATGGCTATAACGGTAAACTAAAACATCGGACATTATTCGTGACTCATAAATAAAACACCTACACATTTTCAGAACAATCGGCCAAGTACTTTCTGAGATATTCCATAAAGAAGAAAAACTGTTGCAGGCCGTTACAGTCGTTAGTAACGGCTTTAACGGTAAAACAGAACATCGAGTATCATCCGTGACCCATAATGAACATACCTGCTAATTTTCACAAAGATCGGCGAAGTACTTTCTGAGATATTCCATAAAGAAGAAAACCGTTACAGGCCGTTACAGCCATATGTAATGGCTACAACGGTAAACTAAAATATCGGGCATCATCCGTGACCCATAATAAATATGCCTACAAATTTTTCAAAAAGATCGGCCGAGTAGTTTTGTCTGGAGCGAGTGGAACACATTTTGACTATGGACACACACACACACACACACACACACACACACACACACACACACACACACACACACAGAGAGTTCTATAAGAACTGGGAGTACAACAAGACGCAAAGCATATAAACGTACTCCCAGTTATCCTGAATACGCGTGAGATATTCCATAAAGAGGGAAAGCCATCTTGGGCTGGTGTAACCGTTCATTATGGCTATTGTGGTAAACATCGGCCATCATCTGTGACCTATAATGACCATACTTACAAATTTTCAGAAAGATCGGCCAAGTACTTTCTGAGATTTTCCATAAAGAAGAAAAAACCGTTACAGGCCGTTACAGCCCTTAGTAACGGCTATAACGGTAAACTAATACATCGGGCATCGTCCGTGACCCATAACGAACATACATATAGATTTTCAGAAAGATTGGCCCAGTAGTTTTGTCTGGATCGAGTGGAACACATTTTGACCACGGATGGACAGACAGACAGACAGACAGACACACACACACACACACACACACACACACACACACACACACACACACACACACACACACACTCACACACACACACACACACACACAGCATTTCTTCGTTCCCATTCTAAAGTACTCCCTGGTCTATAAGAACTGGGAGTACAAGATGCAATGCATGTAAACTTACTTCCAGTTTATCTTGAATACGCGTGATATATTCCATGAAGAGAGGAAAAACCGTTTTGGGCTGATGTAACCGTTAGTAATGGCTATTCTGGTAAACATCGGCCATCATCTGTGACCTGTAATGAACATACTTACAAATTTTCAGAAAGATCGGCCAAGTACTTTCTGAGATTTTCCATAAATAAGAAAACCATTATGGGCCGTTAGTAACGGCTATAACGGTAAACCAAAACATCGGGCATCATTCGTGACCCATAATGAACATACCTACAAATTTTCAGAAATATCGGCGTCATACTTTCTGAAATATTCCATAAAAAAGGAAGAATCGTTGCGGGCCGTTACAGCCCTTCGTAAAGGATATAACGGTAAACTAAAACACCGAGCATCATCCGTGACCCATAATGTACATGCCTACAAACTTTCAGAAAGATCAGCCAAGTACTTTCTGAGATAATCCATAAAGAAGGAAAACCGTTATGGGCCGTTGTGGCCGTTAGTGACCGCTATAAACGGTAAAATAACACATCAGGCATAATCTGTGGCCCATAATGAACATACCCAGAAATCTTCAAAAAGGTCGGCCTAGTGTATTCTGAAATATTCCATAAAGAAGAAAACCCGTTATGGGTCATTATAGACATTAATAACGGCTATAACAGTAAACTAAAACATTGGTTATCATCCGTCGCCTATAATGAACATACCTACAAATTTTCAGAAAGATCGGCCAGATACTTTCTGAGATATTCCATAAAAAGAAAAACCGTTA
>JADBJO010003265.1:62831-72831 GCA_016801955.1 Conus betulinus
CCTCTATGGTAACCTTGACCTCTGACCTGTAAAAGCCACTTCCCATTCAAGGGTGGAAACAGGGCATTCCATTGACGGTTTCTTCTAAACCATGCGACGAAAGGAAAAAAACTCCAGAAGTTGTCAGAGTACTGTCTTCGTCTTGACTGCTGTGGACCGGTCTGTTAAGTCTGTTCAACCAAGACTCCCCCCCAAGGTCATACATCAGGACAAATAGTTGGTGGCTGCGCACACCAGTAGCAAATTTAAAAGTCCGGTCCATCAAAACCCATGATCAAACTAGTAACAGTAGGTTATTTAAAGTTTCAACATACACCACACATGTAGACACGCACGCACGCACGCACGCACACACGCACACACACACACACACGCACACACGCACACACACACACACACACACACACGCGCACACACACACACACACACACACACACACACACACACACGCGCGCGCGCGCGCGCTTGTACAGAGAGAGAGAGAGAGAGAGAGAGAGAGAGAGAGAGAGAGAGAGAGAGAGAGAATATAATTCGAATCTAGAAGAATGCTGTAGTGACGCATGGAGGCAGTGCGCATAAGCACTCGGTTCACAACCGGAACGGGCGGGTGCACCTCGCAGGAGCACTGCTCACTCAACAGCAGATGACAGGACAAGACCAAAGGAGAGGCATTCGATTCCCGGCCCCTGACGGATCAACACCAGGAGTGCAGTACTCTCGATGAAGACAGGCCAAGTCAACCAGCCTCTACACTGTACCATAGCAGACTCCTGGCCTCTACACACAATACCAGAGACAAGAGGCATCCTGTTACCACCACCACCCAGAGTGCGGGCTGCAGCCAGCTCCAGCGCCGAGACTACATCACCTTCTCTGACTGACCGGATGTGCCATTGTGCCTTCCCCCAGTCTCCCCACCTGCTGACCCTCCGACGAGCTGAAGTATTTGAGCTGTACCGGAGTGGGTCGCAGAGTGACAACCCACTCGCCACGCCAGTTACTGTAGGGTGAGTTGCACCGTGTGCGTGTGTGTGTTTGCGTGCATGAGAAGTAGTAACGATACTAGGAACAGTCTGAGTCTTAGTGCTAAATAAGGCTACATGTCACATTAAGCCTCCTGTTGAAGTGTAGGGTAAACACTTTAATGATAATAAGTAACACAGCACATACCTATTTCAAGCACTAGTTGTCTACGGATTGTGAACATTTATCTGCAAAATGAATGCACACATTCGGAATCGGTTCACTCACAGGACAACCGCTTCAGCTCAAAACGAAAAGCAACCCAGTCATGTTGCACAGCACTTTTCACGTGCAAGGTCAAAAAGCAAAGCTGTCTTAGCCTCTCGTGACGTACAGATGGCGAGGGAAGGAGGCGGAGCAGTGAACGATGTGAGGGAAGGAGAGTGGGGATGGGTGGTGGGATGGGTGGACGGGGGCGCGTAGAATTAATGCCAATGGCTATACATACAAAAGAAGTTCACTGCTGTGTAGACATGCATTCACTGTTGTGTACATATGTATGCATTCACTACTTTCTTATACAAGCAATTACTAATGTGCGTGTATGTGCATTCACTACTGTGTGTATATGCGTTCACTACTTTCTTATATACGCATTCATTACTGTGTAAATATGCGTTCACTAGTGTGTATATTTGCATTCACTACTTTCTGATGCATGTCCCACTGTGTATATACGCATTCACTACTGTATATATAAAGCATTCACTACTGTATATATAAAGCATTCACTACTGTATATATAAAGCATTCACAGCAAGCATTTCCATAGGGGCACAGGCTGACAGATTTTCCTCATTTTCAAATTTAACATAGCTATGTGTCTGAATTCTCTTTTACTTAGGGACACAAACTAATGGTGAGAAAGAGGGGGAAGGGGTGGACAGGAAGCTGTAAAGGAGATCATTATCTCTACCATACCACATGGGCAGGAATCTGTAAAGGAGATCATTTTGTCTACAACCCCACATGGACAGGAAGCTGTAAAGGAGATCATTTTGTCTACTACACCACATGGGCAGGAAGCTGTAAAGGAGATCATTTTGTCTACTACACCACATAGACAGGAAGCTGTAAAGGAGATCATTTTGTCTACTACACCCCACATGGACAGGAAGCTGTAAAGGAGATCATTTTTGTGCTATACCCCACATGGACAGGAAGCTGTAATGGAGATCATTTTGTCTACTACACCACATAGACAGGAAGCTGTAAAGGAGATCATTTTTGTCTACTACACCCACATGGGCAGGAAGCTGTAAAGGAGATCATTTTGTCACTACACCACATGGGCGGGAAGCTGTAAAGGAGATCATTTTGTCACTACACCACATCGGCAGGAAGCTGTAAACGAGATCATTTTGTCTACTACACCCACATAGACAGGAAGCTGTAAAGGAGATCATTTTGTCTACTACACCACATGGGCAGGAAGCTGTAAAGGAGATCATTTTGTCACTACACCACATGGGCAGGAAGCTGTAAAGGAGATCATTTTGTCTACTACACCACATAGACAGGAAGCTGTAAAGGAGATCATTTTGTCTACTACACCCCACATGGACAGGAAGCTGTAAAGGAGATCATTTTGTCTACAACACCACATGGACAGGAAGCTGTAAAGGAGATAATTTTGTCTACTACACCACGTGGGCAGGAAGCTGTAAAGGAGATCATTTGTCCCTACACCCCACATGGACAAGAAGCTGTAAAGGAGATCATTTTGTCACTACACCACATGGGCGGGAAGCTGTAAAGGAGATCATTTTGTCTACTACACCCCACATGGACAGGAAGCTGTAAAGGAGATCATTTTGTCACTACACCACATGGGCGGGAAGCTGTAAAGGAGATCATTTTGTCACTACACCACATGGGCAGGAAGCTGTAAAGGAGATCATTTTGTCTACTACTACACCACATAGACAGGAAGCTGTAAAGGAGATCATTTTGTCTACTACACACCACATAGGCAGGAAGCTGTAAAGGAGATCATTTTGTCACTACACCACATGGACAAGAAGCTGTAAAGGAGATCATTTTGTCACTACACCACATGGGCGGGAAGCTGTAAAGGAGACCATTTTGTCTACTACCACTTGCGCTAAGTGTCATGTGACGTAACCTCACATCAAGGCATGTGACGCGCCATCACATGTAGTCTAGTGATATGAATCATTTCCCTCATGCCATAACTAAAAGGGAAGAATATTCATGTTGCTTGACTAATTGAAATAATTGTGAGAATTACTCATTAATAACAATGGTGGTCATTGGGTGAAAGTGACCACTGAGAGATAGTTTAATAAGGGCTGGTAAGGTGCTGGTCATGTGTTTTGAACATTGAGTATGCACTCACTAGGAGGAGGCAGGCAAGAATCAGTTTTAGCCCAGCAGATGGCCTAGAGACTCGAACCTGTCAGGACGTTGGTCAAGGGGTCATCACCGCTGACCAGTCATTACCAGGAGACCCATAGATAGTTCGGGAAAAGGTACAGGGGAAACCTAAAGAAAAGAGAAAGAAAGAAAAGATTCCTATGTTGAATTGGGAAGCAGGTTACTTACACAAACCTTATTTGTGTTTCAGCCCTTTACCCTTCACTCTTCACCCTGTCAGCTATGCCTCCTCTGAAACGGGTGGTTAACGATGGCCATGGTGTGGGGAACACACCAATAGTTCAGCTCCAGCAATTGAAGACTCTGGGTAGAGGAGTCGGATCGCATTGGTTCCCCAGTGACAGGAAGGTTCAAGGGAACAGAATGTTTTCTGATGTGGACAGGGCATCATGACAGTATGGGGCGAGTCTTGTCTCTGATGCAGGTATGGCATCATAATTACGCAGGAATGTTAATTATCCTGGTCTGGATCTTGGGCCAATGTTATGTGAAGGCCATGACTTTATAGTCTTGTAGGTTGTGAATATTCTTTCTTCGGCAGGAAGGACGAAACTTGTAAGAATTTATTGATTTCAATTTGTAACCCGATTTATCTCTCCGTGTGAAGAGAGAAAGAGAGATACATGTGTAGAATCTGTTTATTAATTGTTCGATTCATTTAGTAAAGTGTTTTCCCCGAAGGAGAGGGGAGAGAAAAAAAAAAACATTTGGTAGTGCGCCTTTTGGTTGGTTGGAGGGATTGCGTGTGCGTATGGAGTAAATGCTGTCATGAATGCGTGTGTGCAAGAGTGACAGTGTGACACTAAGTTTCCACCCTACTCTGTGCACGATTTAAAGCTGATGGCTAAATGAATCGATAACAAAGGTGAGAGAATTAATTTTATAAAGTAGTTCCCACGGTTACGTCTTAGCAGATGTCTCAGTTGTGTGTGAACAAATATGCTGGACTCTTCAGACAGTTTGCACACACACACACACACACACACACACACACACACACACACACACACACACACACACACCCTCGCACACACACACACACAGAGCACACACAAACACACACACACACACACACACACACAGAGCTAAAATCCAGGAAGAGAGATCATTCCATGATGATCAGACAGGACCACAGACAGTGTCTTGCTTCTTGCTGAGTCTCACTTCTGCGAAGCTTCACACACACAAAATAACAGATTTTCCTGAACTTAAAATTAATTAACAGTTTGAGGTCAAACTTCATTCAGGAAATGTACAAACTGGTACACTCATGCATCCCATGCTCATCCCCTCCTTACCCACCTCAGCTGTCGACAACGACTGGACATTCATATAATCCCTTTCTTCCATTCTCTCTCACACCTGGTCACCCTTTCCATATTTCCCACCCTCTACTTCCGTCGACTTGCACGAAACACGCAAATATGATACAATATTTGAATTCTATACAGAAACAAAAATGGTACTGAACAAAAACGATATCTCACATTTGTGACGAGATGCAACGTATAGAGTAACTAACAATACAACTGATATGTGAAATTTGTAAAAAGATTAAATATTAAGTGGGCAATTATCGATATTCCTTGAACACCAAAAACAGTCAACAAGCCATCTTCTTGCCAGTTTTTGGTTTTGTTTTGTTTTGTTTGTTTGTTTTGCTTTTAATTGGGCATGAAGGGAGCATGACAGCAACAACAATCCCAGCAACCAAAACCCGCATGAGAAGCTTTAATCTACAGTCTCATCTCTCTGTGGGGAATGGATACAGAGGCAATACATGAAAGAAATTCCGCGTAATACATGATTTTATAATTAAAACAAAAGACCCAGTCAAAAAGTCATCCTTTTGCTGTATATCACCCCAAAATATACAGACAGCAGTCTGGAACTGATATATTTACTTCCCTTGGCTGGACACAACTGCAGTGTAAAGACAAAACAAAAAAAAAAAACAAAAAAAAAAAAAAACCCCAACAAATTCTGGACTTGAGGCCTGAGGATATTTCTGGCCCACGTTTTGGACAACCGCAACTGTCAAAGAAGGACCTAAGCGTGTGGATTCCTAAAATCCATTCCATTCTTTAAAAGGAAACAAGGATCACGATGACAGTCTTCAAATGTATTTCATCCCATGGTTTGGTTGGTCTTATATGTGGTAGCAAAAAAACAAAACAAAAGAGAACAAAACCAAACTTTGGGACTAGAGTCTTCAGCTTATTTCTTGCCGTCCTTGGGCGGGACGAACGTGCCGTGGAAGGACACAGGCATCTGGATGTTCTCTGGGGCGTAGGCACGTCCCAACTCCTGGAAGGTGGCGGCATCCAGAACCACCAGGTAATTCCTTTGATCCCCCCGTATGCTCAGCACAGGCGACAAAATCACACCTGTAACAATGAACAGAACCACACATCCATGCGTTAAAAAAAAAACGAAACAAGAAGAAGTCACTGGAAGGTGGAATGAATACAACAAAGAGCTGCACACTTCCGAACTACAGCCTTGGCACAAGTACACTGGGCTGTGCTACTCACTCCTGCAGCAACTCTGGGGACATTCCTATTTTTTTCCAAAAGGTGGATGAGCCTCACGGGAGGCAAGTCACCATAATGTATAACGAACTGCCGGACACACACAGAATGGTGCAGAATGAGATGACATCAAGGTTCTGACAATTGTATGTCCGAGAATATGAGAAAAACTGTGGTCAAAAGAATGAGCAAAATTCCTAATGATCTCTGTCCAGGACCTGAATTTTCTTACGCTGTCCGAGCAACAGGACCATCAGTTTCATCACTAGCCCCTGTAAAATACAGATACTTAGGGTCCAGTTGAAGGAAAGACAAAAAGAAGAAAAAAAAAACAACAAACTTTTCTTACTTAAGATTAGGCTGGTTTTTAGGTCAAGAGGAGCACAGGTAAACATATCTTCAATATTGGACAAGTGACACAAAACCACTTTCAATATCAATCCAATATTTATTCATTGTATTCACTGAAGTCGTTAATTGAGTCTGTAAAAAAACAACAACAACAACAACAACAACAAAAAGCAACTACTGTAACTTTGATTACAGCCTTATCCGAATCATAATATTCTACCAACAGTGCGGTACCCTCGAATGACGGCTCATAGACTTCTTCCGCAACAAATGTGGGAGCTGGCCAGTTCTGTTATTCTCCCTCCCACTCTGTTCCACAGCTCTCCTGGGCAGACATGTAGGACACACCGTAGGACTTCACTACCACCATCTCCAGTGCCTTTTTGCAGGCTGCATTTGCCGCTGGTATCCACGTTTCACAAGGCAGCGAAGCACAGCTGGAGAGAAAAGCAAACTTTGGGCGCCAAATCCAGACTGTATGCAACAGCGAACATGACACTGAGCGGGCAGACACAGGAGGCAATGGATATTTACCTTCATCCTCTCCCGTGGCTCCAGGACTGGGGACGAAGACAGGCTCACCGGGATTGTAGCCCTCATCCTTCCACGTCACCGTGCTCTTCGCTTCTAGGTCCAACTTCACCAGCTGCCATTTACAAATTATCAGCTGAATACATCAATTTGTCAAACATGTGAAGAAACAAACAAATGAATAATTAATCAGTAAGTACATGAATTTGTCAACCATGTGAAGAAACAAACAAATAAGTATATACAAACTTATGGTGCAATGATAATGTTACAGGCTGCGGTCATGGGTTCAAATCCCATCCAAAACATTGCAGGACTTTAAAGGACAAGTGTACCAGGGATTAAACAGAGTCTGGAGCCACACAGTTGAACTTCATGCACTAAATGGATACGTCCTAGAGAGCGTTGCGCAGTGACCAACATTGCATGTGTTTATCTCTCGGGCCTGGTTGACAGCAGAATACGTTATAGCAAAACATCCTTTTTATGAAGTCTGCAACGAAACAAAAACCCGGAACTCCAGTTTCATCGTCCTCTTTAATCGTCCTTAGAAAAAAAAGGAGCAGGAAGCACATGGAAGTCTCAAATTTAATAACTGAACCTAAAGGGATAAACACCAAATTCATTATAAACAGACGAAGAAACGGAGACAGAATTCATTCCCTTGTGAATTGACTTCGTTCTTCTGGGTGGTCCTGACTGCGAGGAGCAAAGTAATGTTCCACTTGATCTTTTTTAAGGAATTTAGTCTTAATCCCCCAGATAACAGAGACAAACTAGCTACAGAAAAAAAAAAAACACGACGCGTTTCGACCTCTTAGATCTTCTTCAGGGAACAGACAACATTCAGGACAATGAAAAGAAGAACAAGCATTTACCTATCTTCTCAAATTCGGCGTTCCCTATCATGTTAATTTCTCCCTGTGTCATAAAATCCGTCCAAATCTGAAAGTGTTTTTACCATGTTCCCGAGGCGGTCATAAAGACGAAACAGTCCTGTGCCGTTTGCATACAGGCCACTCGTTTTACACCCATCGCTGTCTTTTAAAAGGTGATGGAGCTCCATGGTGCATTCCATGTCATGTACCACAAACGGTGGAACGTACTTCTAGAGTGTTGGCACTTGCACGATGTGAGACATCAATACTTTACAGCAGACTCCATGAAAACCCTGTTCAGAGATGTCCCACCTGACGTGATCTTTGAATTTCTGAAAGAGATCAACATTTTTCATCTGATCTAAGATTTTACGGAAAGTTTCTTAACGAAGTTTCTCGTGCGTTTTTAGAAAGTGTTTTTCAAAGATGCGTGAATCTTTTTTTTGAATAACTGGTGAGTCGACTTCAATGTGGTGACAGGACTGATATGGCCCTTTGCGGTCGGCTAGGCTATAAACAACCTTACCTTACCTTACCTTACCTTACCTTACCTTAGCCTTACATTACCTTACCTTTCCTTTCCTTTCCTTACCTTACCCTACCCTGAGTCATGATTTTCGTGGCACCAGCAGTGACGACCAAGAACTGCTCACTATCCTGTCGATTCCTTCGTTGTGTCATTACCCTCGTTCCTCCAGGTGGCTCCAGCGATGAAAACTTTGACAATGTTCACTGTTCAGTCAGTTCCCTTCTTCATTCATCACCTTTGTCTTTCCGGGTGGCTGTAGCAGTGTTCAGTCAGTTCCCTTCTTCATTCATCCCCTTTGTCTTTCCGGGTGGCTGTAGCAGTGTTCAGTCAGTTCCCTTCTTCATTCATCCCCTTTGTCTTTCCGGGTGGCTGTAGCAGTGTTCAGTCAGTTCCCTTCTTCATTCATCCCCTTTGTCTTTCCGGGTGGCTGTAGCAGTGTTCAGTCAGTTCCCTTCTTCATTCATCCCCTTTGTCTTTTCCGGGTGGCTGTAGCAGTGTTCAGTCAGTTCCCTTCTTCATTCATCCCTTTGTCTTTCCAGGTGGGCTGTAGCAGTTTCAGTTCCTTTCTTCATTCATCCCTTTGTCTTTGCGGGTGGCTGTAGCAGTGTTCAGTCAGTTCCCTTCTTCATTCATCCCCTTTGTCTTTGCGCGGGTGGCTGTAGCAGTGTTCAGTCAGTTCCCTTCTTCATTCAACCCCTTTGTCTTTCCAGGTGGCTGTAGCAGTGTTCAGTCAGTTCCCTTCTTCATTCATCCCCTTTGTCTTTCCAGGTGGCTGTAGCAGTGTTCAGTCAGTTCCCTTCTTCATTCATCCCCTTTGTCTTTGCGGGTGGCTGTAGCAGTGTTCAGTCAGTTCCCTTCTTCATTCATCCCCTTTGTCTTTGCGGGTGGCTGTAGCAGTGTTCAGTTTCTTTCTTCATTCATCCCCTTTGTCTTTGCGGGTGGCTGTAGCAGTGAGGACAGGGTGGAGATCTCATTTCGCTGTTGATTCCTTCACTGAATCGCTACCTTAGTCCTCGCAAGTTGCCTCCCACAGTAAAGACCAAGATGTCACCTGTCCCTGTCATTCCGTTCATTTGATTGTTATTACCTTCGTTCTTCCACCCGCCTCCAGCAGTAAGGACCAGGAGATGTCAACGTCACGGAGGATTCTTTCCATTGATCGTAATTACCTTTGTCCTTCCGGGTGTCTACGGGAGTAAGATGTTACGTGTCCTGTTCAATCTTCCATTTTTCATGACCTTCGTCCTCCCTGGTGACTCAGGTGGTAAAGACCAACAGGTGTCAGCTGTTCATCCTAAAACTGTTATCGATGCACTTTTCAAGGAAAACGAGCGTATTTTCTACAAAGTGTCTACATATCTTCCATGTTTTTTTGTGTTTTTTTTTGTTTTGTTTTTTTAAAGCGTGGGAGCAGGAGGGGGCGGGGGAATCTTCCAAATTCTTGTAAAAGCAGGAAAAGCAGAAGGGAAAGAAGGCGATTGATTTTCATTTACCATCGCACAGGAGAGCAATACCAGTACCTATTCTAACTCCAGTTTCAAGACAGGTTATACGCAAACGCCTTTTATCGGCATAATTTAACACAAAGTCGAGGTGTCTTGTTGTTTTGTTGGTTTTTGTGTGTATGCGCGCAGATTTTCCCCCGAGATTTCTGATAGCCAGTGGTTCCCACTATTGTCTTAACGTATCAGAACATTATCGAAGATTAAAAAAAAAAAAAAAAAAACCGTAGCCAAACGCGATTTCGCACGTGAAAATTA
>JADBJO010003265.1:77831-82831 GCA_016801955.1 Conus betulinus
ACCATATACCGAATGCTACAAATGTACTCTTCTTTCTGATTTGTGTGCCTTTTTCTGCAAGCTATAAACCACATACAGAATCCTACAAATGTACTCGTCTTTCTGATTTATGTACCTTTTTTTTCTCTAAGTTATAAACCACATACAGAAAACTACAAATGTACATCGTTATATCTCCAAAATTGCTTTCGTCTTTGCCGATGATTTTTACACACCAAGATAGGCCACTCAAGGAATTTACTATAATAATACATTTATGATGTCGCAGTTGCCTCCCTTAGCCCTAAAATGATACGGAAAGACTTGCACTGCAGAACTGCAGTATCAATGGGCGTTGTCGGTTACGTTTCCACTTGTAATGTCTACACTTTGGTGCACCTTTGAAGAATGTGCCATGTGTAAAGTGGCCGCTGGTAACGAGGTTGACATGTTTTGAGAGAGAGAGAGAGAGAGAGAGAGAGAGAGAGAGAGAGAGAGAGAGAGAGAGAGGGTGGGGGTGAGTGGGGAAGGGGGAGGGGGGGAGGGTTGAGGTGTGTAGGTATATAACCGCTTTCAAGCAACCAAACGTTTAAGAATGCATGTAACCCCAGAACAGGCAAAACTCTACCTGTTAGGAGAATAAAATCAAGACACGAAAGAAAGAAAAAAATATAATGAATAATGAATAAATAGTTGAATAAATAAGTAAAATTGACCATGAGTAAATTGAATAAAAATAGATAAATAGATGAAAAAACACACAAACACACACAAAAACATGTGCAGACATTAACTGGGCTCACTTAGGGTGTTGTGCTCTTCAGTGTTGGTAATCCCGCCCATGGGAGATAAACCAAGCCTAATCTCGCGGTTCCCCCCCGATCACCCACCCCCAACCATTTTATCTTCGTGTGTACAATCATTCGTCACACTGCGTTACAGTACAACAACATACATGGTAGATGTTAGGATTAGGAACGCAGCGTAACATCAAACATCATAAATGTCACCGGAACTGACAAAAGAAAAAAAGATAAGAAAAAAAAAAAAGAAAAAAAAGAAAAAAAAAAAAGGAGAGTTATCAAAGTAGAGATTGACATGCAAATCTCCATATCCACTCCACACAGAAACCAATGGGTATCTTGCCTCAGCTTTATCATTCTACGTTGTGATCAAGACAGAAACTAGCTGCTAATCCCTCTATCTGCATCGTTGGCAATTTGATAATGAACCTGGTTAGAAGCGTTTCTTGCTGATGGGGAAGCCGTGTATTCTCCTATCCGTCCAATTCTCTGCCCATCAATTCATCCGCTCTCACCTCCCTTCTTCGTCTTCTCCTCCAAACTCTATCTACTCTTTTTCTTTCTTTCTTCCCACTAACTCGCCTCTTCATTGGGATACTTGGCAAAGTTCTCATAGATAGAAGCCTTGCGCCAGTTGTTGGTCAGAAATTTGCAGGACCTCATTGCAACTGGCTGTTCCAGGATGATGAAATGACCACGTGACATGCCGAAGCTGTGGTTGTACCCCACGATGAACTTCCACCGGGACTGGAGGGAGACCAGCAGCTGAGCGCCGGACACTGCTTCTGTGTCTGAGTCACAGACAGCAAAGGTCAAATAGTAACAACAAAGCTTGAACAGATGAAAATCACTCTGGCTCTGTGGAAAAAAAATGAATATGGAAAAGATGATTTTATCTCGGAGTTTTTAGTCATTAAATTAAGTCAATGTGTCGCATGTCAACGAACATAGCAGAAATGATGCATGACTTGTGTTTCTACGTTATTGGTAGGGCAGAAGGAATTTGGACTGAAGAGTCCCGCAGACAACAGGAAAAATGATCAGTCATGTGGATCCCACTCGCATACAAAAAGAAACGGGACTTGAGATGTGCCTCAGAGTCAGGTATGGTGTGGGTCAAGGGCTGGACTGTGTGATGAATAGATCTGCCTCAGAGTCAGGTATGGTGTGGGTCAAGGGCTGGACTGTGTGATGAATAGATCTGCCTCAGGGTCAGGTATGGTGTGGGTCAAGGGCTGGACTGTGTGGTGAATAGATCTGCCTCAGGGTCAGGTATGGTGTGGGTCAAGGGCCGGACTGTGTGGTGAATAGATCTGTCTCAGAGTCAGGTATGGTGTGGGTCAAGGGCTGGACTGTGTGATGAATAGATTGCCTCAGGGTCAGGTATGGTGTGGGTCAAGGGATGGACTGTGTGGTGAATAGATCTGCCTCAGAGTCAGGTATGGTGTGGGTCAAGGGCTGGACTCTGTGATGAATATGGCTGATCTGAAGAGAAGACCCAGGCGCAGCTTTGAGTGTGACAGAGAATATGCAGGTTTTGGGTCTGAACTGTAACAGTGGACTTGGACCTGTACGTGCTATATGCGAGAACAATACCAACAGATTTGACGTGGAATCATCTCTTTCGTCAGATCTGTTGGTATTGTTCTCGTTTGTTATTGTCACTATTCATAAGGATGATGATGATGATGATGATGATGATGATTGATTGTCACGGCACAATAGATGTGGTTATTAATTATTGGATCGAAAGATACAGAGATGATTATCTAAATATTGTCCCATGTTTATTTTGTGGTTGCATCGTGGTCGGGATTATCACTTGGATTGGGCAGCGACGTAATTGTTAAGGTAAGACGTCACATAACTAGGCCTATAGTTCAGTTCAGTTCACCTGGGACTTAGATAGCCTCACGGCTTTTAGTGTCCCAATCATCTTATTTATATAAATAAATAGTGGTTACATAATGCATGCATATGCTCAGGATTTATTTTACTCTATTCTGTCGATCAAAATTAAATCTTAAAATATTTACCTTTGCGTTAGTATCCAGAAGGTTTTCAAAAGTAGTCAAATCTTTTGCTTTTTTTTTTTAATGTGTGCAGGTAGTTTGTTCCAATATGGTGCCACTCTGTTACTAATGGAAAATTTTCTAATTTTAGTGCGACAATATTTAATTCTGATTTTGTTGGCAGAATTCTTGTATTTGATTTGAGGATAGTTGAAAAAATCATACTGCATTAAGACCTCTAACCAAATGGAACGCATCACTGTAGCGAAGGTACGGGCACTGTATGATAAAAACGCTGTTATGCCTGAAACATTCCATCCAGTCACACCTGTTCCCTGGTCTTCCTGCCCACCTCCACCCCGCTCTGCTCGATACTCTCCCCTCCCATCCTTCCTCCCTCCCACCTTTTATCCTGTCCTGCACACACACACACACACACACACACACACACACACACACACACGTAGTATTTTGTGGATTCTGAAACGAAGTTTGAGACAGAGAGAGAGAGAGAGAGAGAGAGAGAGAGAGAGAGAGAGAGAGAGAGAGACCCACACAGACAGACACACACAGACAGAGAGACATTGAGACATTGAGACAGAGAGAGAGATGGTGGGGTAGGCGGGGTGCAGGGGAGTGGTCGTGGAGGAGCAGAGAGGAAGAGGGGAGGGCAGAAGTGTGTGGGTGGTTGGAGGGATGGGTGAAGGGAACAGTGGCGGGAGAGGGAGACAGACAAAACGGACACTTGAACAGTGAGACAGAGACTAACAAACACGCAGAGTCAGCCTACCAGTCCAACAGACAAGACAGACAGACAGACAGACAGACAGACAGACAGACAGACACAGGCAAACACAGACAGACACGCTTTGACGAGACTTGCACTGACCAGGACTGTCAGGAGGTGGGTTTCTGACGATGTTGTAGTTGTTGGGGGGATTTAACGCTGTACCCAGGTTGTACATAGCGCCCTGGTGGTCAAAGTGTGGGTGTGCCGTGGACATGTGCACCGCTATCGTCGTTCTCAGGTCCTCCTGTTAACACGATCACACTGCACTGAGTAACACAACTAAAACAAATTCAATTCAAAAAAAAAAAAAAATCTGTTACAACTACTTATATTGCGTCAGCCCTGTCCGCACAATCACACTGCACTGAATACCACAGTGACGGTAAATCACAACAAAAGTTTAAGTATACATCGCAAAAATGAACAAACGAATCCCAAGACAAAACACGACGCGTTTCGACCTCTCAGGTCTTCTTCAGGCAAGATAAACAACACTCAGGACAACCGAAATGAAGAACGAGCAATTACTTATCTCGTCAAAGGGAGGGCATGTAGCGTTTTTGATGGCAAAGTTGTGAAGCTATGGTCGTGAGATCATTCATACATTAGTGTGAGAAAGACGAGGTGGTAAAGACTGTCAATCTCACACAACCACGCGCCAATGGTTTTTCAAATCAAACACCTTACCAACAGTTTCAAACATTTATTAACAATAAACTAAAAGGGTACGGTTGAACAAGGAATAGACAGTACAGACAGAGGACAAAAGATAAAACAAATCCACATGGAGGTAACTGACTGGACAAAACCGAAGATCACAGATAATATTTTTCTTTGCTCGAAAGGAGATAGTCCTCCGTCCTTCGTGAACTAGTCCAAGGTGTTGTTGAACGACTTCGCTGAAGTTGAAGATAAGGATGAAGCTGAAGACGAAGTCGAAGACAAGGTTGATGAAGGCGAAGTTGAAATTGAAGTCGAAGCTCGAACGATCGCAGAGACCGAACGAAGAAGAGGTCGATCGAAGATCAAAGACCAAGTCGAAGATCGAAGATAGGTCGAATACGAACGAACGAACGAACGAACGATCGAACGAACGAACGAACGAACGAAGTCGTCCCAGCTAGATCCTCGAAAAGAAAACGAAAGCCTCCGTCCCTGGACTCTGATGGTAAACTTTTCCTCCTCTTTTCTTTCTTTCCTTTTCTCTTTTTTTTCCCCCGGTAGGATGATCTTTGTAAAGATGAAAACTCTGATGATGGCAATATAAAGGATGGTTACTTCTTTTCTTTTCTAAACAAGATGAGGGACAGACGAAACGATGCTTACAGGCTAGAATCCATGGGTCAACTGTCCAGTTGAGACTTCGTAATAATTCATTCTTACCTACGTAGTTACTGATCGGTATTCAAGGAAATC
>JADBJO010003265.1:90331-100579 GCA_016801955.1 Conus betulinus
TCCGGGCCCAGGAGCTTTACGATTTTTCAACTCTCTAATTGCGAATCAAATTTCTTCTTTTGTAGTAAGTTAGTCAATGTAATTTGCGCATACGTCGTCTGCGATATTTTGGATTGCCTAAGGTGGGGATATATCCTTTTCTAACACTAGTTTAAAGTGTTGGTGCCACTACTCCATGGTAATGTAATACTATTTCGAGTCTGAGATTTCTTGTTATGTAATGAACGCAGTGATTTCCAAAATTAATGTTGATTATTCACAGAGTTCAGTATTTTCATCAACTGAAACACAATTTTTTTTTTTTTTTTTTTTTTACAGAAAGTTTCCCCATCATCTTTGTCAGATGTGTTCCTAAACTGTCTTAAAAGTCTGCGCATCTTTCGTTTCCTTGCCCTGCATTCTGTATCATGCCAGTCATTTTGTCTGTTTGATCTGTTGACACAGATACGCTGTTTCATACAGTCTGCAACATTTTTCACAATATCATTGAACATCTCTAACACATTATTGACATTAGCATCAATCAACATCGTTGCCGACAAAAGCTTTTCATAAATGTGTTCAGAGTGATCATATCACAAAAAATGTTCAGCATAATCGTCATTCCACACGAATCTTTCCATATATTCCTTTTCGCCCAAATCCCAATCATACTTAATTCAACGCCAGACACATTCATGCAAAATTCCAAGGGCATATGATCTGATTCAATTTTGTCAGCAACAAACATACTACAGTGCTTAGTTATATAGTCAAATAAATCATATGAAGACACAAAATAATCATTAACACTGTAACCTGAATTAGAAATGTATGTGAAACGACCAGACTTGTTGCCATTACATACACCATTTAACATAGATAATCTTAAAGTACTACACATGTTCAAAAATATTTTTTCTATATGTGTTCAACATGTTGTCCTCAGAACATCTGGTAATCGTTGCGCTATCGATCTTCTCAAAAGAAGAATTCATCGTACCATCATCTTCATTACTCTCAGGGAAAATATTAGTTGTTCTGGCATTAAAGTGTGTCCCACACATCAGTAACGAAAAGTCTTCTGTAGATATGAAATTAATTTGTGTGAATTTTGTTCGCAGAAAATGGAACCAGCCAAAAAGAAACCAATTAAAAGTAGTGTACAACAAGAACCACGTCAGCAAAACCAGAGGTCACATCAATCAAACAACAAGCTTTGTGGATGGTGTGGTGGTTATCGACATCCTCGAGACAACTGCCCAGCTGGAGACAGTGTCGTTTGTGCTCAAAGCCTGGACATTTCGCAAAAAGTGTGTCGTTCCCAGACCCTAGCAAGCAGCAAATGTGCGTGTTGTAAACATTCAAGAGAACTGTCACGCAGTTTTGTTCATTTTTTAGTTTTGTTTGTTTGTTTGTTTTTTCCTCACTTTGCATTTAAGATGGGGAGAGAGTTTAATTAGGATAGTAAGCCTGTGACGCCTTGGCCAGCTAGGACAAACTCACATGCCTAGTTTTGTTCATTTGGGCCTGTGTTTTGGTGTGTTGTTACATGCCTTTTGTGCTAGGTTTGTATTTTGCTATCTGTAATGTGTTTGTTGATTGTTATTGTATGTGAACAGTGGTCTGTTAACTTGTGTTAGCTTGCTATGTAGAGAAGAGTCAGTTGGTGTTTAGTTCCCCTCTCTGCTACAGTCGGTCTGCAGTTAGGGTGGTTAAAGCCAGTCTCTGGTTATGATTTTTACCTGTTGTTGGACTTTGGGTCCTAGAGGTGAAATAGTTTTCCATGTGTCTGTGTTAGTGTTACAACCCTATATACCTCTCAGTCGGCAGGGGTAGGTTGCATCTCTGTTCATCTGTGGTTGGTGCTTAGTTCCCCTCTCTGTTACACAGTCGGTTTGCAGTTAGGGTGGTTAAAGCCAGTCTCTGGTTAGTGATTTTTACCTGTGGTTGGATTTTGTGTCCTAGAGGTGAAATAGTTTCTATGTGTCTATGTTAGTATTGTAGCCATCTATACCTCTCAGTCGGCAGGGGTAGGTTGCATTTCTGTTCTTATGACTGGTGCTTCTAGTCATCAGTGTACAGTACCATGTGTCCTATGTATCCTTGTTTAGTCCAAGGCATGCACACCTATTATTGACTAGCTCGGTTAGGTTGATGTGATTGTATACAATAAGTAAATAGCTATAAGGCGTGGATATCTATGGATATGGGCTTATTGTTCGTGTGCAACAGCTCAGACCCATATTGAGGTGCTTTTTGCATGTAAACATATTTTGGAAATTCTTTTTCCTCCGATCTTACCAAAAAAAAAGCATAATAAAGATTACAGATATGACATAACCAATGATGTAAAAATGATTTACGTCATTTTTTGTTTTGTGGTAATTGGGGGTTAGCGGTCAAGGGAGAAGAGACGCAGACGTGGAGCGTAAGAACATCATCGGACATGAGGATGACGCTGGTTGTTCGGCTTCTGGGTTTTGTGACCGTATGGCTTAATCAAGGAGTCGCAGATGCTTTACGTTTCGGGCGACTCTTCTAGACTGACGGTCCGGTCACGACGTGCGGAGTGAGCGTAGCTGATGGGCGTTCTCGGCTGCAGTTTTTCCTGCAAGACTCGGTGGTCAAGTGCTGACTCGTTGCCCTTGAATCGACCTCCAGGGAGTTGGGTGGCGAGTCAGTCCGCTGCTACACATCCTCTGTCTCATCAGCTTACCAGTGTCAGCCGTCTTTTCGCCGTCACTCGTCTTCAGCAAGTATGGCTGGTGGGGTTCTCTGCAGCAGCCTTCTGATAATCCTCAATCATGTTGCAAGCCTCCTGCTCCATCAGCTTCCAAAGTTTGTTCATTTCCAGTCGTCGGCATCGTTTAGTTACGTCGTCTATTCGTCCACTTCAATGTAGTTACAGGGTAATTGTGGTCATCCATCTACGTTCATTCATCAATTGTTTCAAGTCAACTTTGGACCAGCAACGTGATTAGGTAGTGCCGTATGATACACGTGTCGTGTTTGTGGCAGTTGATGTGACTGCGGTGTTTTTTTTTTTTTTTTTTTTTTTTTTTTTTTTTTTTTTTTTTGTCTTCATGAAGGCCGAGTTACATCGTCAGTTTTGTTGAGTTCAGTGTAGTTGCAGTGTAATTGAGATCATCCGTCTACGTTCATTCATCGATGTGTTTCAAGTCAAGTTTGGGACCAGCAACGTGATTAGGCGGTGTCGTATGATACACGTGTCATCTCTGTGGCATTTGGTGTCACTATGGTGTTTCCTCTTCACGAGTGCCAGATTGATTGTAAAAAAGTAGTCTGGAGGCTTCAAGATTTTTTGTTGTGTGTTGTGTTGTTGTCTGTTTGTCGTTGACTACATTCCACCTACGTCATTCTTCGCTCTGGAACGTTATTCTTCAATACCTTTTGCGGATCGTTCCTTTGTGTTCTTCGTTTTGAAACGTTATTCTTCGATACCTTCTTTGGATCGTTCCTTTGTGCGCACTTGAAGTTTTAATAATTTTATGTCGTGTAATACTATGTTGTTTCTTTGGTGCTGCCTCGGGTGGCGCTACGTGGGTTTATTTTGTAATCGGTGTGTATGATGCGTCATGATGTTTTGTCCGGGACATGAATGTGCGAATGAAAGAGAATAAAATTCGTGTGAATGACATCTGTTCAAAGATTTCTCATTTAATTAGTAACAAGGGGCACTAGAACTGATAGGTCTATTTCTCTGTCTTTCCACTCCAGTTCAAGTCTTAGCGAGCTTGACAAGAACATTGAACCAGAGTCAGCTTCTTCAGAAGGAGAAGTGTTTGACGTAAGTGCAGATTCATCATCTACACCCAAGGTCAACCTCAAGATGTCGGGTGAGTCCGTTCCTTTTTATCTTGATACTGGTGTAACGAAACGTTTGAACTCACCGAATGGTTTAACTCCCAAGGAGTTAAACTGTTCATATGTAGATTTTAACTCCCCGGGAGTTAAACTAGAATATGAAAAACTAACGCCCTCTGTGTTTAAGTTTGACTCCAGGGGAGTTATTCTGACACACCACCAGAATGACTCCCACTCACCACCCACCACCCTCTCCCCGCACCTCGCTACCACCCATGCATCTTACATATTTTCGAAATCTGTGTGTGTGTGTGTGTGTGTGTGTCACGGGCGGACCAGTGTTTGAACTTATACACTGAGTTTTAATGGGCTGTTCGTCACAGAGGTTGACAGCAGCTTGCACATAGTATGTGGAGTGCAGAGGAGAGGGGGGTAGCTCCTCTGTCGCATTCAGTTGTGCACCGCCCGTGTGGATCATGCATCCCCTCAGTAAACCCTCACATAGGTGTAGTGTGAGAGGGAAGAGTTAGACCTGGGTGAAGTGTGTGTGTGTGTGTGTGTGTGTGTGCTGTCATTTTAATAACTGTGCAGGGAAGTGTCTTGCACGTGTTCTGTGCGTAAAGTGTGTTGTTAATGCTTAGCGTGGGTTGAATGTGAGTATGTGTTTTATGTAGGGGGGAGAGAGAACCTTCTTCGCTATGCCAGTGTTCGGCGCTCTCATTCTTTTTGCTTTTGCTTTTCCGGTAAGAGGCCACGTCCTCCGTTGGTAGCCATATTTTTTTTTTCCATTTCGTCGTGGAGAGTTGCGGAACCGGGCCGGAACCCTTCGCTGGGCGGAAGGCAGTCCGCTGAACTTGGGAAGGATCTCAATCCTTGGGCTACCAACAACATTCTTCCGAGTCGTCCCAGACTCTCACTTCCTTCGTTGGAGGTGGCGCATCTACTGGTGGGGCTTTGGGCTCTTCGCTGAGTGAAGCTTTAATGGCTCTGTTTGGGGAGCTACTTGTAGGCTTGACATATGTATCTAGTTCTGTATTGGAGTCGGTCATATTTGGATAAATGTTGGAGTCGGGATATTCCGGAAGTGATACTTCAAGGATTGAAGCAATTATTATTTTATTTTATTTTATTTTATTTTTTTTTTTTTAAAACATTAAGTCGGGTCCGGAACGGAACGAGTTGCCGCCGACTAACATTCAGTCGACTAGCGGAGATTTCCGATGTGGCGCTTCCGCCATAGGTCCCGCTCCCTGTCTTGTTTGTTTGTCTCTGTCATTTTTTTTTATTTATTAGTTTTTTTTTATGCAAGTATTTTGTAAATAATATGGAAGAATGAATGATTTTTATGAATTTCATCTGGCATTAATTTAAAATGTAATGTGAACTTCCAAGAGTTTATTGTATTGTAATTTGTAATGTGAATGAGACGAAATTTAGAATTGTAGTAAAGGAAAACAATGAAATGAGGAAAACAACAAGATTCAAGAATAGATGAAACCAAAAAAAAACAAATTGTAAAAGTTTTGTTTTTCCTTTGAATTCTTTAAATTGTACGTACACGGTCCACACATGCCCTGCATTCACACACATAATCCACAAAATATGATTATGCGGTGAGGGACTGACATCCGCCGCAGGGCGCCTTTTTCGTTTCTTGGGGAGATAGGTCACAGTCGCTGACGTTGGGCGACCTGGAGGATGGTCCCAGAGAGGGGGATACCGGAGCCGAGCCTGAGGAGTGCTGGAGGAGTCCGGCGCAAGAAGGAGTCTTCTAGACGCCAGTGAAGAGAACAGCCAGTCTTGCTCCGGAGATCCAGTCAGCGGGAGTCATCTCCAACTCAGTTATGTGGCAAGTGTGTGTGGTGTATGGGCTGTGGATTTGTGTGCGTGCGCTAGTGTGATCTAATGTATATTGTTATGCCCTGTTTGTTGTATTAGTTTTGTTTCTCCCCTTCCTCTTCTATTTGTTGGGGGTAGCTTTAGTTGGTGATAGGTTGGGTGGCAGTGGGATCGGGTGGTGGTGTTTTTTTTTTAGGGCTCCCCTCTATCGGGTTATTTTTTGTCCCTTAGCGATAGTTAGCTCCTGATAGGATCTGCACTCTTCTTTTGGTTTTTTTTTTTTCCTTTGTAGTTATTCTTTTTCCTGTCTTTCCTCCCTCTTCTTTCTCTCTCTCTCTCTCTCCTCTCTCTCTCTCTCTCTCTCTCTTGCATCAGACGTCTTTCCTTTTTTTTTTTTTCGCACATTTACGTCAAAGTTCTTTAAACTTATTTGTGGTCACTACATACGACTTGTATTAAAAAAAAAAAAAAAATTCATATCTATGCTCCGACAAACAAATGGAAATGAATTTGATTTTCAAGCTTGTTCCACTGTTGGGCAGCAATTTGCATACACGTGCAGCGGCGGTCAGCGTCACATGCCCGCACCATCAGTCAAGGTTTGTTTTTTCCACACCTCAATATCATTAATTATTCATTAGCCTAAATCGGGGAATTATACATGTCTGACATCGACAGATCCCCCCCCCCCCCCCCCCCCCCCCCCCCCCTCTCCCCCGAAACCAGACATTAAATGGTACTACTGCGGTGCAGTTGCGCTCGTTCTGTTTTACGATACATTTTTCTGGGTAGACAATTTGTTTCAGCTGCCTCTTGAAAAGCGCTTGAAACCAACTTTGCTAAATAACTGTGCAGATTCTTCACCTGAGTCTAGGATTATTTGAAACGCTAGCATTGAGCTTTTTTTTTAATTCACAAATTTATGCAGTCAAGTCCATGGCATAACGAGCGGAGAAATATAAATTGAGTAACATAATAGTTAGCACAGATGTTACACACCGCATTTGCATACACTCCATCACAAACACAGCATGGAGTTTTTTTTTTTTGTTTGTCTGTTTTGGTTGGTTGGTTGGTCTTTTTTTTATTTTTTGTTGGTTTTTTTGTTTTTTTGCTTTTTTTTTTTTTTTTTTGCTGTTTTGTAAGTTTATTTCAGCTGCCACCATTGCATCCACCCCCAACCGCCGTTACTCCCAACCCACCCTCCCCCGCCCCCATGGACCTGAGTACAACCAGCCCTTCGTTTTCCCCCCTGAGCTGCTACAAAGTCACCATGTTCTTCACACAGAGCCATGATAATTAAATACTGGTTGTCCCCCCCTTGCCTTCCACATCCTCCCACACACACACCCGACACCTCACTACCACCCCCTCAACTCTTCTTGTCGACACTCCAAGAACTTTGAGAAGGGAGTATTTCCTAAGCAAAACAACAGCCGCAAACATGTAGGTTCGAAACCGCAAATTATGCAAACACAATCCGTGCAAAAAAAATTAAAAAAATTAAAAAAGCAAAAGTAACAGACAAACAAAAAAAATCAAACACAAAATCGCGCTTGAGAAAACGTGTAGTGAAAGGAGAGAAGAGCTAATTACGCCAGCCGCTCTGCGTATTTATTTTCACCGCACAAAGAAGCGACTTTTTGCTTTTACGCATGCTTAGAAGTGGGGCGTACTTGACATTTTGAAGCACCCTCTTTCTCTGCGTCAGTCAGTGCTTCCCTTGCATCCCTCCCTCTCCTTCAGCTCTGAAAGGCCTCACCTGCTTGTGAAACCGAACCTCTCTTTGCCTCTGTCTATGTCTCTCCGTGTCTCCCTCCCCGTCTGTCTGTCTGTCCGTCCGTCCGTCCGTCCGTCTCTCTCTCTCTCTCTCTCTCTCTCTCTCTCTCTCTCTCTCTCTCTCTCTCTCTCTCTGTGCCTCCGATTCTGTGTCTGTCTCTCTCTCTCTCTCTCTCTCCTCTCTCTCTCTCTCTCAAACTCACTGAATTTCTCTCCCTCTTCCCCCTCCTCGCCCCCCCCCCCCCCCCCCCCCTCTCTCTCTCTCTCTCTGTGCCGCGCGCACGCGCACGCACACGCGCGCGCTTACGGATCTTTTTTGTTTTGCACCCACCAGTGCGATTTTGCTTCCGTGCAAGGCCAGCTGTTTAAAACAGATATTGATCTCATCAAGGATGACATTACTTCATCGATGTCCACAACTTTGACAAACATAAAGACTTTTTTTTTCATTGTAGGGGAAAGGGAGGGGGGGGGGGCGGCGGAGGGGACTTCTACTCAGATACCGCCTATCAAGTCTGCGTGAGTTCATTGACATTACAGCGCAGGGTTGGTACGACATGCCAATTCCGAACTGTAAAGGCAATGTCAGTTTTCGCATGGATGAGCTCTGTTTGAAGAATAACTGTTTTGCGTATGCGGATTGTGTTTACGGTTGTTTTCGTCTTTGTGCATTACTATATTCACGGCTTACGTTTTTGCACCTCCCCCACCCCTTCTCATTTCTTCTCCTCCCCTCTGCGCTCTCTCCTCGTCTTCTCACCGTTCAGTAACTTGATGAGAATGGTTGTTTCCTGTTTAACCTCTTTCTCCCCCACACCAAAGCCTCGCTCAGCAAATCCCAGCGATAAAAGAAAACTCGTACCCAGTCCTCTTTCCTCCCGTCCGTAGTTGCAACCTTGCCGTGGTCGGAGGGCTTGCGCGGTCCAGTGATCCCTTAGACTTTGCTGACGGGGGCATCAATACTCAACTAGATGGTTAGTTGTTGTCAAAGCTTCTAGGCCTGTACACCAAGTTGCTGCCTAAGCACTAAGTGGTAGGAATTGATGCCCCTGTCAGAAAGGTTAAGAGTGAGGGCCCTGACAAATAGTAACCCACCTTTTTCCTATCCTATCTTCTGCCTTTCTGAACGGATCTTTTCTCTGTGTGTGTCTCCCTTCAGCCTTCTTTTCCACACTCTTTTTTCTCTGATACTTGAGTCGCTGCCATAAGCAGCAGGGAAGCCCAAGTTACAGTTACCTGGTGAGGGCTAGATGGCTGATCCCAATTCAGTCGCGAAGGTGCACTGTCTGGTTTTCATGCGGGACGGTACCAGGGCGCACGGACGCCATACTATGGCCATCCATTGTTCCTTCCCCAGCACGACAGCTGTCCTAGTGTGACCGTTTGTTTCTGCCAGTATTTAAAAACCTACATGGCCACCAAACTACTAAAAACAGGAAAGATAAGAAAACTGGGTTCCGACCGTTCGAAGGATACGGACTCAGACATGGACACAGAAGTCCGGAAGACGCTAGGGCGCTTGGCCCTCTTGCCTGATAATCCAGTCGGCGGATAGTGAACGACCGATTACCAAGTTGAGTCCCTTTGCTGTTGCAAAGGGACTGAAAGGTCATGCAGACGCAGAGCCGAAATCATTGAAGAGGTTGAGGGATGGTTCCCTGCTCGTGCAGGTAAGAGGTTGAGGGATGGTTCCCTGCTCGTGCAGGTTGACCGAAAAGCCCACTCAGAAAACTTATTCAAGTCAGCAAGTCTCGTGAATTACCCAATCATCCGGTTGTCACCTTCACAAAAGTCTAAAACTCCTCGAAAGGTATCATCCGTCGCCGAGAGTTGTTTGGGATGTCTGGGGAGAAATAAGTTGGCGTTGGCTGATCAAGGAGTGGTACAGATCAGGAGGCGACTTTTTCCGAAAAGGTGCAGAGAGAAAAACGACCAATACTCTGTTCCTCACCTTTGCCAAACCGACTCTCCCAGGTCCATAAAGGTGGGATACCTGAGAGTTAAAGTAACCCAGTATGTACCATCCCCATTGAGGTGCTTCAGATGTCAACGATTTGGTCACACCAAGGAGAAATGCCCGGGAGAGGAGATGTGTACCACCTGCAGCAAAGCAGTTCTTGAGGGCGGATGTGAATCTGCGAAATGCGTGAACTGTGATGGTGACCACCCTTCTTCTTCCAAAGACTGCCCTGTTTGGCGAGTAGAAAGCGAAATCCAGCGTGTAAAAACAGAAAAAAAATAGTTCATCGAAGCCAGAAGTTAGTGCAGGAGCAGAAGGGAACCCCGCTCCTTTTTTTGACAGTCGAGCACCTCTGGTGGAAGCCAGTGTTCAGACAGGACCCTGTAGGTCTTGAAACCACTGAAATGTCTTCCGCTTCTAATCATCGCAAGACAAAACGGCGGTTGATGAAGCTTTAACCCACACAAAGGATGCACCTCCGTGCATCCACTAAGCCTGTGGTTTGTGCGGGCTGCCCAGCAAGTGGTTCGCCCAGATACGGCTCCTAAGCCAAGACCGCACCTCCCAAAGGAGGGGCCTTGACAGTGGCTTCGAACAAAGTGGCGTTGGTGGAGTTGCAAAGGAAAGCCTCTACCAGTGCCACCAAGATCATTGAGTTCGTTTCTCTCTCCGGAGAAGAAGAAATTACCTGTTTCCACCAGGATAGATTTTCAAAAACGCGGAGCTCAAACTGCATACTGCGTTTGAAGCTCTATATGATGAAGTGGAAAGACGTTGGACAGGGATGAATAAACTCCTCAACCCAACCAATGGAAAATAACTGCATTTGAACATCAGGGACCGCTTGTATTTCCAATTATGAC